>JAXGGA010003517.1:0-101377 GCA_038373865.1 Uloborus plumipes | reverse complement strand
ATTCAGTCCCTTTTCAGATATTAAATCTCAAAGTTACCATTTTTTCTCCAAAATGCCAACTTTGACAAATTATATAAAAAAAAGGACTGTCTTCAAATGTTTCACACTACTTCTGGGAATAGTCCTATGAGATATCTATTCAAGGGAAAAAAAAGTAAGGGTGAGTCTTAATTCCTTCTACTAATATTTTTATGCCAAAAATGTAAAATTTCACAAAAAATCTTAGTTTTAAGCTAATTTTACACAAATTTGTTACTAATTATCAGAAAAATAACTGATATAGAAATTTAGATCATTTTTTGCTCAATCAAGTGGTTTTTAAATCATTTTGATATATTTTTAAATAAAAAAGTTATAAGCATCCTCAAAAAGTACTCTTTTCATGAAAAGTCGCTTCCGCAGCTACTGAAAAGTGCTTGCCAAAAAAAATTCTGAAGGTTTAAAATTTTTTAAACCATTGTTTCATGCTCCCAATATAACAGTTAATTAACAGGCAAAAAGTTTTAAAAATCAAAAATAGTGAGCAACATGGCTGTATGATCTCACATGGATTGACCCGATTGCTTCTGGGTAGAGCGATCAGCTATTTAAAATTAAAATTATCTCCATCTGACGCCTTTTGTGCGATGTTTTGACCTTATTTTGGCAGAAAATTATCTGTTTTCTTTTTTAATTTCATTTATTTATTTATTTTTTAATGCTTACAAGGGTGGTATTTTAGTTATATTCATGAATTATTGTATTTTTGCGTCTTTTAATATTAGAAGTCTGGTATTGTTTGTTTTGCTATGTTTCTCTACCGTATTTTTTCCTCCGAATTTTTGACGAATATGTCGGTGATTATTGACATTCATCATATAAACCTGATGAAATGCAGCTCTAAAATTTTTGACTTTAATAAATTATTAAAAATCGTTTTTATATTTATGATTTCATTTTGAAAAAAGCGATCTTTGCATCCGATATGGAAATCGAATTTTACTTACTTTTCAAGCTAATTACTCTTTATTAGGCGGCAAATAAATGAAAATTCGCGTTATTTTTTGCTCAGATCATTATTTTAAATTTTTTAAAGCAAAATTAACTGTTCTTTTATTAGTCTAAATGTTAAACGATCGCTCCATTTTAGTTTTGCATTAATTGTGGAAACAGACATTAATATGTTTACTATAGACCTTTGAAATGCAATTGTGAAGAAAATTCACCAAAAAAATTATTTTATGTTCCGTTTTTATGCTTTTGATGTCACTTGAATGATCACTTTGAAAACTGCAATCTTTTGCATCCACTACAGGAATCGGACTTTTCGCATTTTTGATATTTAATATGCTTTTTTAAGAGGAAAATAAATGAAATTTTTATTTTTTATTAAATTATTTTTTTTTTTTTTTTTTCAAAATTGTTTGATTTTTCACAATTTAGTTTTTCACAAAAAACGATCCCTGTGAAAAATCCTGGACAGACCCCTGTTAGTATTAAAGAGAAGAACACGTCTGCGGAAAAGTGATTTTTTAAGAAAAAATATTATTGGAAAATCTTAATAATCTTTCAACAAGAAATATAGACATGCAAATTTTTCATCTGCTCATTACTGATCAGTTAACTATGTGCCGCCCTTCTGCTTCTAATCCTCTTTCTCGCCTCTCCCTTTCTTTTTTTCATTTGCCTGAAAATAATAAATCTTCAAAATTTTATTTCTCAAGTCCTCTCCCACGCGGAACAGCTAAAATCTAGTTTCTAGGGTTTAAATTCCGTAAATCTTCCAGAAAATCCCCCAAGCACCTGAAAATATAGAATATTGTATTTTTTGGAGCTTCAGTTTTGAAAAGCTGCTGTGCCCCTAATGTTACAAAATATGGTCTTACACTCGAGGCTTTAAGACTTTAATTAAGAAAAATACTCCGTCAAGGTGTTCCTGATCCCCCTTCACTCTAAAACCCCTCTTCCAGTAACATTCAAGTTGGTCTATACTGCAGTTTCCAAACTTGAATTTCGAAAAAGAGAAGTAGAAAAAGTTTTTATTTTACTTCTATTTTTCAAAAAATAGAGGATTGTCCTTGTCCTTAAGCCGCATTCATTACCTTAATGTCAATAAATATCGCCTATAATCACTTCTTTAATGCCTCAATATTTAAAATATTTCGTGGACTTCATTTGCGCGAATTTTCTACTAGACGACCCTCGAATCACTTCTATTAATATCACTAAAGGAGCAAAGATCAGTGAAACTTCTGTTTTTAGAGCTACAATTTCGAAAATATCCGATGAAATGTCTTGGAAACCCAATTTTTTCCATTAAGAGTATAAAATACCAGTGTTTTAGCTCAGTGGGCTTTGTACAGTATACTATTCAGGATATGGTTAGAAAAATAACAATGCATAAAGATGCTAAAAGACTGCATTAAAATTTTATTATTGCACTTTAGCCAAAAATTGCTGCAGATGAGTTAAAATACTACGATAAAGTTGTTACTCATGGGTGTTCACATAAATAACCTTAGTGTTCTATTTTATGAGTAAATTTCAGTGTAAGACTAGCCAATTTTTATTGTTACTATTATGAATGTGAAAAACTACATATTTTTATGAAGGTGCTGATTTTATGACTTCATTTTGTGAAAGTACAGATTTTGAAACTATTTTTTTTTGGGGGGGGGGGAGGGGTATTGAAAAAGGTAGTAAAATAAATATTAGCCTTTTCAATCTAGATGAAACTTGTAATTTTATGTCATTACTTGGTTCTTTTTGTTCTTTCTAGTTTTCATTAGTTATATAAGTTTTAGTTATAACTAATTATTTTTTTCATAAGTTCTCTCATTTTTTGAAAAGATGTTTTGAATTTTTTTAGTTGAATCACAAATGATATTAGAATATTGTTTGGCTATATAGTAAAATGAAAAATTTTTTTCAAATATTTCATACATTCTAACTTCTCATAAATTCCTGGAAATATATGAATTTTAGGAATATTTCCTCAAATAAATTCCCAGGAATTTTACATTACATACTACTCATTTTCTAAATTTTTGTATTTTCTAATTTTGAGTGGCTGTGCATGCCAGCAGATTCTCGCAGTTATGTTAAAATAATTTAAGCTACCAGTATGAAGGTCATCTCCTCGTCAATAAGAGGATATCTGCCTCCATCTAAAAGAATTTTTCAGTTTGCCTAGTGAAACTACGAATTTTATGAATAATAGATCAGAGCATGCACACCTACAGACCTAGATAAAATATTTATTCTGTTTGCGAACGCCAATAATTTCTTAACTTTCTGCGAAAAACTAGTATTTCTGAAGTCTATTATCATCAAAAAAATGTAATTTTAAATCACAATTACCACTATGCAACTAGCGTGTTTTTTCAGTACTATTAGAGTTCAGCATTTCTCTCATTAAAAAGTGATAACAAGTTTATTTCAACATTGTCTGCAAACTTAGAAAATTTTCTACCAATGGCGTTCACATATTAGTCTAAATTATTTGGATCTGCACACATAAGTCTAATAAAAAACTACATTAAACTTTTTAAAATTTTAGTTAAATAATTTTAAGTTTGCTGAATTTTGAGACAAAATTTACAGAATATAGAAATTTTTAGAAGGTCATTGACTGTCTATGTCTATCAGTGTGCCCCAGCGGACGGATCTCTAATAAAAGTGGAACTACAATATCTGGATGTTATAATTGAGCTATATGTTCTGTATATGCTTGTGTGAACAGCTGTTCTTATAACTGCTTTTGTTTTAGGTCAAAATGTTGAAGTTTATGAGAGGTAAAGGGCACCATCTGAGTGCAGAAAGGGTTAAGTTAAATAAAGAACTATTTTCTTTCCAAAAGGTAAGTACTTGTTTCTACTATGCTCAGATTAAGTTGTAAAATCTTTTTCAAATTTAGTTTTGTTTAATTTTCTAGTTTTTTAACCTTTATCTATTGTTGGTACAGTTATGTCGACAAATTGTTATCTTTTCTTGTTGCCTCATATCTAAGTGTTACGTCCTAGGTGGGTCTGTGTGGCAAACCAAAGGTGTAACTTTCAGAGGCTGGGCAACTTTGAAAAGAGCGCTTTTGTCGGTACAACAGTTGTACTGTGGGTAGCTAAAGGTTAAATAAAATTAAAGTTTATCACTTTGGTACAAACTCATGGCAAACTCTTTTTGTTAATGGAAGGGCAATTAGTGTTTTGGAATGTAAAACAAGAGTAATGAAATTAAAATGTATATTTGTACTTTAGAAATATTTTGACATTTTACAAATCTGTTTAAATTTTAATTTAGGATATTTATTTGTGTAGAGAATTTGAGCATCTGATCTAGGCATTATTTTAATGGCATTCAATTATATATTGTATGATTTAAAAAAATGTATCAAACAAGTACTACATATTTAAAGTAGCATAAATTGAAAAAATTCAAACAATACAAATAATGTCTTTTTATGAAGACAATCTATTTAAATTTTTTTACAAATTCATATCGGCAGTGAATATTAACAAGTCCTGAAAAGAACAGTTTTGGGTGATAAATGTAAAACTGTCAGAACTCTGTCTCCATAATTTTCTGCAAAACTACTGCATCTCCGAAGTTCCATATTGCCACAAACAGCAAAAGTAAAGGTATATGCAAGTAGAATGTCACTATGCAACCACAGCATTTTTTTCCCCCAATTAATCTTTAAGTATTCACTGGGGAATAAAGAAATTGTGGAGCCTGGTGGCAGAAAGTTGCCGACACTGCGACATTGTCACACACAGAATTAGAGACATTGTGTAGAAAGATTTTTGTGGTTGTGAGGAAAAAATAAACAGCCATCGGCTGAAGATTATTCAATCATAGAGAACTAGAATGCAATTTAAGCAAATTAAATGTCTTGAAGTAATATAATGACTTATAGTTTAGGACCCTAAATCTGCCAAGCATGAACTTTCGGATCGCTCTTGAAAATTTCAGCATGGCGGATGAAAAAATATCGAACAATCTATGTTTAAAAGGCTTATGAACTTTCATTGAACTGAGAACCATATATACTCCTTTAAATTTCTGCAATTTATACCAGATAAAAATAAAATTTTGTAAAAAAAGTAAAACACTTCAAAAACGCAGCTGAAAATTGTTCAGACTTCAAAACTCATGTTTAAAAGTAGTATCGATGGTGTTCAAAGAATAAATTTATTTTACTTTTTAGAGCAATTTTCAGCTGCGTTTTTGAAGTCAGTTTTACTTTTTTTTATAAAATTTTATTTTTATTTCATTTTTTTTCAGTGTAAATGTATACCCGGAAGAGTGTCATGTTGCCATCATGACTCTTCATCTCATTTTATTAACGCGTCCAAAATTTTAAACGATTGCCACTAAAAAAAATTGTGTTAATTTCTGGGATTTAATTAAAGCATGTTTAAAATAAGTTTTCAGCCGATTATACGAATAAAAACTGGCCAACAGGTTAATCTGCAAAGTGGCCATTTACTGCAGATTCATTATTAGTGCATCACTAAATTTAACCTTTAAAAGTTAAGGTGATGGGACCTGATAAAAGCCTGGAAATATATTTTTAAAAAAATTGGGGAAATCGGGACTAAATATTTTCTATCAGTAAAACTGCGGTTTTCATGCAGCATAATCGTATGACGTAGATGCTGCATTTTTTCTGCAGCTTGAAAAGCCACGGACTAAAGCCAGATTCGAACTTAAGTCCTTCAGCGTGAAAAGAGAGTGCTTAACCGCTAAACCACTTTGTTGGTTTAGCTCCCCTTTTTTAAATTATAATCATTATTTAATGGGGAAATTACATGAAATTTACTGTTTTCCATAATTAACATTCTCAAACCCCCGTATCATGTAACTATGGGACCACCAGGAAGGTGTACCCTTTCAAACAAAAAATAAATCCAAATCAGACTATTCAGTAAAAAGTTATGAGTGGTCATACATTAAAAAAAAATGTACCGGTTGACAATAGAACAGTGTTTTCGTCTGTTAAAAATGGTGTTAAATGCGATAGGGCAGACTTTTTAGTGTCACAGTTTGGGCATTTTTTTCTCGATTAACTCTCGAAATACTGGGAATTTTCTTGGTTATCACCTGGTAACTCTGAAACTAAACCATGAAGAAACAAATTCTAATTTTCTGGCAAAATTTAATATCATCTGTTTGGTAATTAAATAATTAAATTACAATAAAAATTCTATGTTAAAAATGCGTGAAATGCCGAATTTAGTTTAAGTAATTTTTTTCATACTGGATCTTTTAGAAATTAGTTTGTAAAAAAAATATGCTTGTGATATATAACTATAAGAATTTAAAATGGAACTTTTTTAAAAACTAAGATTAATAGCAAAAAATTACGTAAAAACGAATCCTTAAAACTAACCAGTTTCAAAATTTGGGATGTAAAAATAAAACCTTTTCATGCATAAAATCAAAAATTGGACACATCCGATTATTTTGGAATATTTTCATGGCATTTTGTTGGTGTTAAAATAGTTCTTTTTAAAATAGTTTATTCTTCCATAAGGCGGTAAAACATTTTTTCAAAAAGGATTCGCCGCAACCGATGTGTCAATCTTATTGGCAATTTAGAAATTTTCTCAAATGCCACGGCTCTTACGCCTTAAAGCCCAGTAAGCTACCTGTGGAAGACACAAGGGGGAAGTTTTGGAGCTCCTTTTGAAATAATAAATAACTTTAAGGCTGTCTTTAGTAATGAAAAGGGGGGAAGAATGCTCTTCACAAAAAATTTCCAAAACTGAAGTCTGAAAAATGCAGATTTAGGTCATTTTTGGTGAACCTAGAAGAAGGGGCTCTAGAATTCTTTCCTGGATATTCTTTGAAGCAGAAGTATTAAGAACTTTTCCTCCTATATCCTTGGTGGTGAAGGAGATGGAGAGGTAGTACACATACTTTCTAGAAAAAATGTTGAAATTAGTCTTAAGAAACAAATGTAAGAAATCTTACACACATTTAGAAGAATGCATTTAATTTTTCAATCCTGAAAATTTTAAAAGCTGCAGCGTTAAACGCAATTTGACACTATCTTTAAGTCATCTAAAAGATAATTCAGGTGGGCTCTACCTTCGTAAGTTTTGGAAATGGAACCCAATTTTAAGCTATCATTTGTGATGTTAAGGGAAAGCGGGTCTCCTTTTTATGTTTCTAAACTGAAGTCTTAAAATAGTTTAGGCTATCTTTGTAGATGTAGAGCAATTAACAAATTTTTTGAATGAAGGCTTTCACGGCCGGAGTAAATACTAGTTACGGATTCCGGGCTGTTGTGCCGTGGTCTGGATGACTTTAATCCATACGTTTCAATCGCAACTGCGGCGATCATCTTCAGTGGGTGTCGTTGATTTATTTGGCGACTGATGCGAAATTTCGAACTGCTGCAAGATTTTAAATTGTAAACGCAGCGCCCTCTACTTTCCGGCTCGGGATTGACAGATGACCGAGCCGGAAAGTAGAGGGCGCTGCGTTTACAATTTAAAATCTTGCAGCAGTTCGAAATTTCGCATCAGTCGCCAAATAAATCAACGACACCCACTGAAGATGATCGCCGCAGTTGCGATTGAAACGTATGGATTAAAGTCATCCAGACCACGGCACAACAGCCCGGAATCCGTAACTAGTAACAAATTTTTTGTTGGAAAACATTGTTAATGACACTTTTTTCACTGCTTAAAAACCCCCCAACTTTTACGTTATTAATGTTTATGTTAGAATATTGATAGTACTGAATGTTTGAAACAGTGAACGGCTTGCTGTATCAAAGCACCAAGATACAGTACAAATATCCTCATAAGAGGATGAGAAATTAGTGAATATCTTTAGTTGGGCAGGGAAAAATCAAAGTAATTTTTGCCAAAACTATCCTATGAGTTAGCTTTAAAAACTATGAAGCTATAATAATAGTAGCGTTCATAGCACCCCTGCGGCGCGGAGGGGGGGGGGGCGCCAGAGGTATGGGGGCGCACTCTGAAAAAACGATACAAAACTTTTTTCCCCGTATTCAATGTCACTTCCAGGTGTTCTGAATGAAATCTGCATCGATACATCACATATGATGCATAACGTAATGATTTCACCACCCTCCCTGCCTTCCCCCTGTCCACCTCTAATTGAGCTCCTATGATCAAGCGCGCCTGAACGAATGAAACTAGAATTTTACTGAATGATAAAATAAGAGTATGCACAGTAGTTGTACAAGGCAGCAAGATGGCGGCCTAGCTTAAGGGCGGCAACTTGCTTAACCCTTTAACTGTCAAGTTATTTTGATTTTTAACACTTTTCCAAGCACAAACCCGAGAAACAGTCGGGTTTAACAAAGAGATGAAGCCGAAATAAACGTCTCTCGATATATCTTCGGGTATAACAATACGATGCACTCAAAAAAAAAAAAAATTACCCCGAATAATACTCGGGCGTGACAGTTAAAAGGTTAATATGCAGTAATGCATCAATCTGCTGAGAAGAGACTGCATTAGTATTGGTGTTTTCACGAAATTGAAGAGACATTAGGCTTTATTTTTAAAAAATGCTTCCTTCCTATTGTCTCGAAATTTGCCAGATAATTTGAAAAAAAAATTCCAAACAAAGAACCTTGTTGAGAAGTCAAAATAACTGATTTATACCATTTTGGATTAAAAAGAGGGATGATAACTGTGCTATTATAGCAAACTTGCTATTGCCGCCACCATGTCTGCTTTAAATACTCAGAATACTGTTCAACGAAGTCTTATTATAGCTTTTAATTTTTTGCCATAAATCTAAGATTGGGCATACTTATAAATCTTGCGGGGGGGGGGGGGCGCCGAAGTCTATGTACGCTACTGTATAATAACTTTAATTTATTAATAAATATTTACAGCTTGTGTTACTCTTGCACATATATTTATTATTGAAGAAATATTCTAGTATGCAGAAATTGGTTCTAGAAAATTTGTCACAGAAAGCAGAAAAAACAATCCTGGCATAGGGTTGTCGAGCAACAGAGACATCTGTCGATAAAGAAACTTGTTTAAATATATATATCTACTTTCTGTGAACAGAGTGCATGTTTGTCTATTATCTAGGTCTGATCAGGATATTGCACGTTCCATTTTCATGTGAAACTTATTTTTCTGTACATATTTGTGTTTTTCAATGTTTTGTGACGTAAAATGAAAGTGTTAGTCTTTGCACAATTAAATTTTTTAAGGTGGTAGTCTGGTTACTTTATGCCTATTTTCATGACTTCTTTGGAGGGTGGTTTTTTATAGGAAAATAAAAATGAATATTAAGTGTCTTTATTTACATATTGAAAATATAAAAAAAATATTTGAAAAAATTAATAGTTTATTACTATTATTGTCACTCGAAGTTAGAACCTCAAAAAAAAAAAAAAAAAAAAATGCATGTGGGTGGCCCGGGTGATTTTGGCTCTTGATGTTATCTGAAATCAAATATTCTTGATTATTCTTAATCTATAGACACGTCATTCTGGTCGGAACTACTGAAGTTTAATTTCAAGGGTAAATAACAAAATAACGGAGTTTCGTCCTTTTATTTTAGCAAAGAAAGGGTTGTAAAATAAAAAGTTAAGGGTGAAAAAATTTTTCTTTAGTACCGACGAGAACTATAAGTGTAGAACAGCCTGTTAAAATTTGAAAGCAATCGGTTCAGTAGAAAAGTTAGGACCCGGGCCGACTAGAAAAACAATGTTTTGAGAAAAACTCAAAGTTCAACAACAAACTCGGAGGCGCTCCAGGAAACTCGTTATAACTCCCGAAATATTTCGGATTTCTGTCTGAAATCTTTACAGTATATTCTCAAGACATTGTACTTTCAAATTTAGCAAAAAAATGATTTTCGATTTTTCTGAACCCAAGTTACCAGACTACTACCTTAATGAACTTTTTCATCCGAGAAGATCTACTTTAATATAGTAAAAAGTGGTTTGAGGCTAAAACCTAAAGAAATTACAATAGTCTGCATTTATATCAAATCTACTTATGTTTTGTATCTAGGTTAGGGTGGTGTTAAAGTTAAATCTTCAAAAGTTATTGAAAAGTTTAAATTTCATGTAAATATTTAATCAATTCCCTGTGACTTTATCTTCAATGTATTAGTTACATAAAATATAACAATTGAATTTGCCCATCTGAAATTTTAGACTGTTCTACATGGGTTTCCTCATAGACCAAGTGCACTTGCATGGGATCCTAAACTACAACTTCTAGCTATTGGAACTAAATTGGGTTCAATCAGAATGTATCCTTTTTTAAAAGAATGCCAATTTTTAACTTGGTTGCTTACCTTTCTATTATGTCACTTGTATGTATAAATTTTGCAGTTTTTAAAGTTTTCCACCTTAGTCTTGATTTTGCCTGTCTAGAAACTAGTCACAAGTTAAAAGATCCATATATTTTTTTTTCAAACCATTACTTTTTCCTGGCTGTTCTGTCCTAGATTTGCATAATTCAGGTAAGGTGAAACCAGTGGTGCCTAGGCTTATAGCTGATCTGTCTAGCTTATTTGTTCAATGTTACACATTAAAAAAAGTTCAAGCTTTTGCAATAAAGCACCATTTATAAGTCTTCATAAAGTCCCAATTCGATCTTATTCTGTTGAAGTGCAAGAGTGAATCATTCGTAAGTCATTAAAATCTGTTATTCATAGTTTCCCTTAAAGGTAGCCAAATTTCTGCTGGTCTTGGGCACTTGTAGATTCTAACATCAGGTTCTTTTAAGTAAACTACATGAATTTAGAAAATGGGGGTTATCCAAATCCCCCCTCCCCTTCAGCTACACTACAGCTTGTGAAATGTAAAAGTTGATAAAATGCTACAACATTGTGAAAAGGTGCTGAGTCGACAATTCTTTAGCCATTTCCCTCAGACTATCCTCGCGGTTTTATTGCTTGGGGCAAATTTCTTAGGATTGCGTCATTTTTTTACAGGAAAGTCATAAAATATGTAGATGCCAAAAATCATTGCTTTCTTGAAATTACCCATCAAAACTAATAACTCCTTAAGTCTGTCTTAATTGGCTATTTTATTGTAATTTTTTCCTACTAATCTTACTATCATGTTCTTGAAATTTCACGTAAAGAAATTGCAGATACCTCCCACCCCCACGCACAATCTGAATTTAAAATCTACTTTTTCTCTTCATTTGAAGTAGTTTTTCAGACATAGTTTTGTGCACGCATAGAAAGGGTACGTTGATGAATTACCACCTGTTTTGCAATTTAGACCCAAATTAAAATATCATTGAATTGAATCAGACTATGAAATGTTTTTCTGTGAATTAGAATTTTAAATTGCAAATTCCATAAGAAATTGCATGTTTAATGCATTTAAACTTTTCTGAAGAATAAGTTATGTTGTGTGAATAACACTTAAAATTTAAGTGAGGGAAAGAACACGTGAAATAAATTTTATTGAATGACTTAAACACATTGCATTTTTTACACAAATAGAATATTTGTATAAAAAGTTTACACTTCATCCTGAAGATGACAGCTTATCCCCCCACCCCCAGGGAAAATTTCAAAGGAAAGTGCCGTTTTAAGCATCTGAGACAAGACACTTTTGGCAATTTGCTTTTTGCGCCCGTTTTCGAGCAATATCAAACAATTCTGCTAGGTTCATTACTGCTAGTCCTGTCCGAGCCAAATAAGAATGTTTTTCGTAAGAATTTAATTGGATCTGAATGAAAAATCGACCCAATTTATGCCGTCTTCCCCGTCTGACTCATTGGAGACGGCAATGGAAGTTGTTTGGTTTCACGTTTCCAAGCATGACTCACATCACCGACAACGAGTTTTTTTTTTATTGCTGCATAAAATACCCTTGCGTTGCTTGGCAAAGAAGATATGTAGCGCGCTTGTTTTTGTACTTATTAAATTCCGAATCAAATGTAGAGCATGCAAAACGCGACATGTTCGGAGAGTTTAACGGGGGTGTTCATTTTGCCATTTCACCCCCCCCCCCCCATAGCAACGCTATTTCGGCAATTATTTGACAAATTTTAAGTATTGTGGATAGTTTTTTGTGTGCAATGCACATCAGATTTTTTTCCTATTTTTGCTGTTTGGTTTGTTTCTGGAATTGTAATGAATGTTTTGGTTTTTCATCGAAAGCCTGAGTTCTACTTAGAACTTTTAAGCCTAGAGCTTGCAGTGTTTTCAAACGGAAAGAAGTCAGGTATTCGGGAAAATGGAATAGATTTCTGTTCTCCTTAATCACGCAAAATTAGAATTTAGATTCACGTTGAAATTCTTTAGACCCTTGGAACATTGAATTTTAGCCCCGTAGCTTAATTGAAAAATGCAACTGAATTCTCGATTGAATAAGTTAGTGTTCAATTTAGTTTCCTTCGATTAAACATGCTGTATGGCAACTACTGGGGGAAAGAATCCGGAGAAGGTTATTTTGATCGATGGGTTAAAAAGTGTATCATTCTAAATTTCAATCCTAAGTAGAATCCTTAAAGTTCCATCAATGTTGTTTAATATAAACTTTGAAAGGCCTGCTGCAAAGGGGGGGGGGGTAGCTCCAAATTTCTATTGCAAGGTTTACATAACATAAGCTCAAAATTTTAATTTTTTGCGACTTCTTTTTTTATAACTTTGAAACATCAGTTCTTTTTGTAAAAAAGAAAATGGGAATTCTGTTTCAAGCTCAAATAGCAGACATTTTGAAAACATTTACATTAGATCTACCTCCTTTTTCCAGCAAGCTTTTCAATTTTTAAAGTCTGAATTTAAACCGGAGGAAAATTTTGCTGGTAACTTTATAAGAGAAACTAGTAAGTGCATCTTTCGTTTCCCGCCCGAAAATTCGAACCCAACTTGCAATGCAAGTTCCGCAGATACGAATTAAATATCGGCAGCCTATGATTTGCTATTTCCTCCCACGATTCGCCAGTGACAATCACTCTGGGGTTGATTGACCCAGAGGTTAGACTACGATGGAAGCGAGTTACATCACTCTTCCCAAATCTGATCTTGGCCAGACCAGTTTTCAGCCTCCATTGTCTGCTTTTGACTTCTTTCTGCTAGCTTTTTTTTTTATTCTTCTCTTCCCTAGCCTCTGAGTCACCGTTTTCTTCAGGGCCGAATGAAAAAGCACTTTTGCTTCTTTTGTGTTGATGCTCTTGAAAGTTGCATATAAAAACTTTCGGGGAGGTGTCATTATCAATATTCTTTTCTTGTGCGTTCCCATTTTAATGTGCATCCAAAAAAGTACCGCATGCCCCCTTTGTGCTGGCGTCGGAAGAATTCGGGTGCAGTGTTGTATGTCGTTCTTGGTCAAAACTTGCGTGAAAGATTAAAATTCCGATGTGATGTGTCCTTGCGTAAAAAAGGAACCCTCTTCATTTCGCTTTCATAAAGTAGGGTATCGGAGTTTTCAGATTTTTGTCTGGAATCTATAGGAGTTTGTAGATAACCTAAAATTTAACCCCGCTTTTCCCCCGAGTTAGATTTTCGTGAGCGAAGCATAAGTTACTAATCTAGTCGATTTTATGTTGTGGAGTTCTATTTTCTGAGAGCATCACAACTGACCTTTTAAACTTTTTTTACTGAACATTAATAGCGAGTTAGATCGCAAATTCAGCCTTAAAATACACAATAGTAATTGAATGTCTTTTCATCCATGAGATTTTTGCATTTCAACTAGGGGTTCCTTGGAACCCCTGAATGCATCACTGCAATCCTTGTTCTATTTGTTAGATTTTAATGTTATGTTGACGATTTTAATTTGCATTCCTTCAGTCCAGTCTTGACTTCGGTCCTTTCATAAAATCGTATGAATGAACAAAATGAAAGTTTTTCCAAAACAAAATTACTGCATTTGCGATAGATCAGTGCAAAAACGGAGGAAGAGCACCTAAAGACTGGATGCCTCCCCCCCCCCCCAAAGAATTTAGGAATCAAACTAGGACTGCCAAAACACCAATGATTTGGAACTCTTTTGTAATGTTCGTTGCAAAATATATTTAAGTATAGGCTAATCAATTATTTGCCGTTGTAGACTATTTTAATTCCGCCGAAATTATGAAGATTTTATTTGAACAGCAAATTACTTCGCTCATCTGCTTAGCATGCCCCAAGTAGAGATTACGTGTGAAACGCATTCTGAATCTTGCAGTGCAGTCAAAACAGGGTTTTTAATGTAGTCTCTTCCACCCCCCTCTACAGTCAAGTTTCCACATTTTTTCTTCCGTTTTCTTAACTGGAACAGAAGATCGAATTTCACTCCATGCTTTCCTCAAAATAACACGAAAATTCATCCTATCTCCAATTGATACAAAGATCAAAAATCGGTGACTCAACGTCTAAGACTCCAATGCAAAGCGAAAACAGTGCCGGAACTAAGTTTTGCTCTCTTACCTTGTGGTCAGTAGTTACGCGATTAATGCCATCGTATCATCCAACCGCTTTCATGTTGGATCGGCATCAAACGTTAGTCGGCCTTTGTCATAGGGATGCTCTCGTGTGAGTGAACACGCAAGAACATCGGGTGGAAGATGGAAGTTGGTGGGGAGAGGAAGCGCGTGAAGGTCTTTTCTAAAGGGAAAGGAGTGAAGGGGGAATCACTTAAGGTGAATGGTAATCGGAATGAGGGAACAAATCAAAATTGCGGTTCGCAAATCATAGGTCGTTTTTTATGAAAAGTGACCTGCGAGGGGAGGGGATAAGGTTGTGACACTGACATTTGGAGGGATGAGATCCAATTTGTTAAATACAGGTGACACCTTTGTAGATAGCCCCTTTTTGCTGAATTTAAGTTTTAGATATTAATTTTTAAATTAAGTTTGTTTTGGTGCAATAAGTGTCCAAAGGATGAATAAAATTCATGCTTTCCTTTGGAAAAAAGTTGAAGCTATCTTTTATTAAATGTTATAATGTATGACAGCTCTAAATAACTGGTTTAATTTAGAGGGAGTATCTGCCTGCTGTTTGGGAATTTTTATTTGATTTTGATTATTGGTTTTTGGGAGTTGTAGTTAATCTGTAGATGAATACTCGCCCCAACAAGTGCTTCATTTTAGTTATTCTTTAAGTCTTTCAAACTTAGCAATGGAGTTCCCTTTGTTGATAACTGGGATAAATTCTTGTACATTTTTCTGTTCTAAGTATTGTATGGTGCACCCACCGGCATAAAAGTCGCATTTTTGTAGCCTCCAAATAAAGGGTTTTTAGCTGACAAAAAAATATTGTGAAAATAAGCCCAATTCTAGCTTTCATATAAATACAATGAGTATTTAATAAAAAGGGACTTTTAGTCTTTTTGTCAGTGTCTGGGGCACTCAGATGTGTAAATCAGTCCTTGCATGCATTCTGTACTCGGGCTTTGTGGCATCTTTAAATTATTCACTCTTTAATGTTCACATTTTTTGTTATTGTACTTAACCTTGTAAGATATGGAGCTGCTGGTGTGGAATTTGAAGGCCAACACAAAGAAGAAACTTGTGTTATGGAGCTGTTCTTTTTACCAGGACAGGTACTATTGTAGACATTTGATATTTTCATAACTTTAAATCTGTATTTCTTGTTTAATCTCTGCTCTTTGGGATTTCAGGGTCGATTAATCAGTCAGTGTGATAACACTTCTTTGCATCTGTTTGAACTAAATGAAAAGGATGGAAAATGGGTATTGGAAGAAGTGAAGTCATGCTCATTTAAAGAAAGGCATGTTTGTTTTTTAAATTTTTACAAATACGGAATTTAAAGTTTTTAAACTTTTTAATTTTACTAAACTTGGTTTTATTTAAACTTTTTTGAAAGTAGCTTTAAATTCGCAAATATTTGCAAGAATTTTTCGTACATTGTCAGTTTTTCACATTGTCAGTAAAAGTTAAATTAGTATTTCCGCCCTGTTGGCGGAATTCTAATTTATATCTTTAAATATTTCTTTATTTTCTATCTTAGCGATTTTTAAAGTGCTTAATTTTAAGCTTTAATTTTTAAAACATGTGAAATGGTTTCTATAGAGTTTTTCTGTGTACTGTATATTTTATTGTAAGAATCATTTTTTAAATAAAAAGCTTTAATTTTCAAATAATTATTGAAATTTGTAATTTGGATTGATATTTGTTGAATTGATTTAATTTTCTTCTAATGTACTTGAGTTGAGTGAAATGGTAGTCCTTAGGCTGTTGTTAGCCTTTTTATCATTGTGAGCTTTGTTAGTGAGCAGCCTGGAAAAAGCTCACTTGCTTAAAATTGTTGCATGAAGGGAAGGGTAAATTAAATTTAAACTAGGAAAATACTGTTTAATGTTATTTAAATAGCTACTGGGGGGGGGGGGGGTACAATCTCTGTAAGTCAGCAAAACCAGAAGATCTATTAGTTAACTCTGCTGTAGCTGTTAGCCTGGGCCTGATTAAGGCAGTGTATCCTGTTGATCCTGTGGTATGTCCTCTTTTTTTTTTTTTTTTTTTTTTTTTTTTTTTTTTTTTTTTTTTTTAGACTACTTTAAAAATGTTTCTTGTGGCAGGCACCAATTTTTACCAAAACCTAAGTGTCCCTTTGGCTTAGTCGGATTTTTGTAAAATTTCCTTGAAACATGTTAGATAGTTTGAAACAAGCGTTTGTACTGTGAACCTTAATTTTTAAAACATAATGTTGAAAATCTTAGTACATTCATAAATTCTGTTTGAGATTTTAAATAAATTACAGCTATTGTATTGAACTACCTATATTTTTAACTTTATTTCACCTTATTACGAAATGGAATTGAATAAATGTTAAAAAATTATCCAACTAGGGATGATATAACTTGGCTAGCAGGCTTGGAAGATCATTTGTAATGCATAATATATTGGAATATAGCAATAATTCTTAAACCAAGATGCAATTGCAGTTCTAAACTGATGAGGCATAGATTACAATGGATAAACGAAATAACTGTTTTCCTGATTATTTTAACATATGTATAACACACTCTTATAAATGAATATTTTTAATGTTTTCAACAACGTCTTAAAAGTTTCAAACTCTAATTTTTAATGTTGAAATAGTTAACATTAATCACACTAAATTATGTATTATAATTTCCTTTTGTTTTTAGGTTGAAAAAGATCACTACATGCTGCCTTCCAGCAAGTGGGGAAAACCTATTGATCGGAACGGATACAGGCAATATCTATCTTTTGGATGTAAAGTCTTTTGAAATGACTGATCATATTATTTATCAGGATATTGTCATTCAAAAGTATGTACATTTTGGAAAAATGCTATAAATACATTTACAAGTTGTAAAAACTTCACATGAAAAGAAAAGCTTTACTATTTTTAAAAAGTTCAGATAGAAACAATCTTACATCAAGATGAAATGAGGATTGAATTTTTGAAAACAGCATAAAACAGTTAAATGTTCTAAGGCATAAGTTCAGATTTTTTTCTAGGCTTGTTAAATTTACTATTTTAATTTCCTTAAATTGAAAAATTGCATGTTAAGCAATTCTGGGAAGTATTTAAAAAAGGACTTTCTTCCAGTGTCAGCCAAACTACTAAAATGTTTTTTAATAAACATTTAATATTTTCAAATAAAACTCAATCCAATTTAAATTGTAGGCACTGCTATATGACATTGACTTTTCATAGCAAGGCTCTGTTTTCAACAGTCTTGACCTTCATATATTGAATTTGATGTAATGTAACTTTTTCATTTTAATCTTAGTTTCTCCTAGTATTGATAATTGAATTTTTTTTCATCCACCTAGTTTAAATACCACTTGAGTATGAAATTAATAGTGTTTAATTATTGTTGGTACTCTGTCATGAGTGTTATAAGAAGTAAATTTATACTAATTAAAATTTTCAACTGAGCAACGTCATGCCATTGCTGCATTCATTTTTTCCTTAGCTGTTGAGGTTTTTCAAATTACTTTCTCTCGGTTTAAGAGCATTCTTTTAACCACCCTGCAGTTGGGCAGTCCCAAGAATACATGT
Source organism: Uloborus plumipes (assembly GCA_038373865.1). Classification (NCBI taxonomy): domain Eukaryota; kingdom Metazoa; phylum Arthropoda; class Arachnida; order Araneae; family Uloboridae; genus Uloborus; species Uloborus plumipes. The sequence goes on along the minus strand of JAXGGA010003517.1, from coordinate 83,446 downwards.
TAAATGGATGAGATATCTCATCATGAACTGCAAGGTGGTTAATACAAGGCTGTAATATGAACAATAAAAAATATTTCTGAAATAGTATCCATAGTAAATCTATCAAGCACTGCATATGACTGGAATTGAAGAAATTTGTTAACTTGGGAAAGATCTTATTTATTCTTCACAAAAATAAGATCTTAAAAAGTTCATTTAATTTTGTGTCGCAGTAACAGATGAAGAATATGTTGCACATCTTTGTACTGTTTCAGCTTTTTAACTTAGTGCATTTTTCTTACCTAAATCAAATGAAAATGTTTAATTTTTCCCATGAAAAGAGTTAAATTTCCTTCTAAAATTTACGCATTGAAAATATGAAATTGAGGAGAATCCCTCTCATTTAAAGTAATTATTTATCACTGGTCAGATAAATCAAAATTTAAACTGAAAAATTTATCTACACATTCTCTCTCATTCTGTTTCAGTGTACCTGATGATTACAAGTTGAATCCTGGTTCGGTTGAAGCCATTGCTGAGCATCCTTTAAATAGAGATAAGATAATCATTGGATATAACAGAGGTTTAATGGTTTTATGGGACAATAAAACATTGAACTCTGAAAATACTTACATTGGAAATCAGGTAAATCATTATTTCAGGATTTTTTAATTTGATAGGAGCTGGGAATAAAGCTTTTCCAAAGGATGTTTGTGCTTTTTACTATCTTTTACTAACTCCAACCTATTAATTTTCCATCCTTCCTCATTGCTTTTTCAGAACTTTATTGTCACCTTCACATATGTACTATTCAGTAATCTTAAACCAAAAAGGCAAAATTAAAAGCTTGAATTTTTAATGTTTATCTATCATATTTACAATGAAGTTTCCTTGAAAAGAGTCCCCTTAACTATATTTTCAAGGGAGAATTGAAATTATCCTATGTAATGATTGAGAATAAAAGTATGCCAAGCAGATAAATTCTGAAAAATATACGTTAAATCTTTTCAAGTGACAATGTTAGAGCAGATTCCCTTAAAATCAATTTTCATCAACTGCAAGAGGTAAACTGAATAAAAATCCAGAATTTAATGCTTTAGTAGTTTAATATCCTAGATATAATTTTGCATTCTAAATTATGATATGCCTGCCAAAAGCTGTCTTTGTTATGCATTGCTAGCTACCAATGTCATTTTAGCTTATGTTTGTACTTTTAGTTTCCTTCAGAAAATGCATATCTCATTCTAACACCATGGATTTAAATTGTGCTGAAATCTTCTTGTCCCTGTGGCAGAATTTTTTTCAGGTTTCTGCAACAAATTTTCTAGAACAAATTTCTTTCTGCAGCACTAGAATATTCTTCAATAAATATATATGCAACCCTCTTACAGTAACACAAGGTGTTTATATTTATAAAAATGTTAACATTAATACTAATACTATAGTTTCATTGTTTTTTTTTCTGGTGACTGTTTTATTTTTTACTAGCCTTTTTTCCCTCCCAATCACAAATCTTTCTGCACACTGTCTCCCTGATTCTGCGATAATATCGCCGTGTTGGCAGCTTTCTGCCACAGGGCTTATTGCATTTGCTTTTGGTTTACCTTTTAACTTCAATTCTTCTTTCCTGAACACTAATAATGAAAAGCATATTGAGCCAAATACAAGATAATATATTACATCATATCAGTTGTTAGTGAATAATAAAATTTATCAAAAACCTTTAAATTATGAGAACCTTTCCTAGTTTTTTAGTTTTACTTTTCATTTGAAAAATATTTCAAGTATAACAACATATTTCTTTTCAGCAATTGGAATCTGTTTCATGGCATCGTAGTGGAACAAAATTCATGAGCTCTCACAATGATGGCAGCTATGTAGTGTGGAGTTCAACAGATTCCTCCAAACCAGAAGAATCACCTGTGCCTCCCTATGGTAATTAATAAAGCATATGTTATATATTTCAAAAATTTATGTATAACCAGTTTTGAATATTTTAATATATTTTTTAGGGCCTTTTCCTTGCAAGGCTATAAACAAAGTTCTTTGGAGAGCTGTTAAAGGCGGGTATGTATTGGCCTAGTCTTGTTTTATATTTCTAGTCTTTTTATATTTTAATCTAACTTTTATTTTTTCTACTTTAGTGACGACTTCACCATATTTTCTGGTGGCATGCCCCGTGCAAGTTTTGGAGATAAACATACTGTTACTGTCATGTGTGGCGACAAGCATCAAGTTCTTGATTTTACATCAAAAGTGGTTGATTTCTTCACTATCTGTCATGGAGATGAAGAATCAGGTAAGCCTCTTCAAATGCCTAGAATTAATTTCTCAAATTATTTTCAATCTTATTTCCAATTGATGTTGGTGGTATGTTTCCCTAAAATATCTAGTTTATAATTTTAAAAATTCGGCAAATTTACTGTACATCTTGATTTATGTTGCAGGTGCCCAACAGTCATCTCTATAATACTGAAAATATTGAGCAATTATGTATTACATTAAAAATAGTAATAAGTTTGAAAATTTATTAATCTAATTTAGCTCTTAAGCTTTGCTGATTATTTTGCATTAGATTTTACATTTTCCAACAATTAAAATTTTTAAAAACATTTCGGAAAACTAATTTTTCAAAAGAAAAACCCAAGAAACCTCATGTTTTTTAAAAACAAAAGTGAAGGTTTAAACCAAACATTGATTTTGCAGATAAGCACTGTAGTTGCCTTTATTAGGATGTTAGCAGTTTGGATTTTCTAAGCTGTGTGCTGTTTTATCTGCACAATATATGAAGTCTAAGGAGACGACTGGTTATGAAATTACGATCATAAAGTATTTTGAAAGAAAAAGTTGAATGGCACTTGAATAGGAAATTATGGTCCTAAGTCTTAAAAATTTTAGTTGTAAAATGTAACTACATATTGCCTACTTTGAAATTTATGCTTTGAAGAAATTAAAATCCATTTAATAATTTTTAAAACTTAGAGCTAGGATTTAAAGTAGAATTATAACTTATTTGTTTTGATTTCAACTGTACTTATTTAGTTTTGAAATTTTTTCAGAATATGATAACCCTCACACTCTGGTTGTTCTGGCAGAGGAAGAAATTGTTGTCATAGACCTTGAATCTGATGACTGGCTACCATTTCGCCTTCCCTTTTTACATAGTTTACATTTATCTTCTATAACTTGCACTCAACACTGCTATGATGTACCACAATCTCTTTGGAATAATATCATTACATCTGGAAATAAGCAAGTTTCCTCCAAATATACTGAAAAAGTGAGCATTTATCTGTAAAGTTTAATCACATGACTTCGCACCCTGTGTGAAGAATAATAAAATTTTAAGGCTCAAATCTCACAAGGAACACTTAAAATACTCGAGAAATTTAAAATCTTCCTTAAATCTCTACATTTTCGGATTTTTTTTTTTTTTTTTAATTGACTTAGAAAATACAGTGATATCCGGAAAACTTTGTTTACCCTCTATTAAAATACTGTCGGCCCCGCTTTTACGAATACTGTCTGTTCCAAGAAATATTAATCGATTAAGCGGGGAACTTTAACATTGCATCTATGGCATCGGTTCCAGAATGTTTTATTCGTAAAAGCGGGGTATTCATTTATCAGTTACCCGATTAAGCGGGGCCAACATTATAGATACTTTTTATTAGAGTAAGTTTTGGACAAATGCCTATTTTGTTACCAATACCTTTGTTTTTAACGAGTTCTGTAGCATAGTAGTTGACTGCAATTTTTAATTTTTTGAAATAGGAACTTTAGAATGTTAAAGTTTTGTTCATGTGGTAAAATTAAGTGTTTTTCTTCTATAAAGTGTTTTTCCTTAAATTTCACTGTACTTGAAAAATGTTTTTTCCAAGAATAAATCTATCTCACGAAGTTGTGTTATGATGATTCAATGCTGCATTGAGTATATTTTTAAAAATTGCACTTTTAAACTTTTGTGTTTATTAACTTTAAGGAATGGCCAATACTCGGTGGCGTTAATTTAGCTGAAGACCCGACTGTTCATAATCTTTTACTCACTGGTCATGAAGATGGTTCAGTAAGATTTTGGGATGCATCTGGTATTGCACTTTCTCATCTTTATACAATTCATACTTCTCATCTCTTTGTTGGTGAGGATGGTGAACCTGCTGCTGAAGAAGAGGAATGGCCTCCTTTCCGTAAGGTTAGTTCAAACATTTCATTTGGTGTGCTGATCTCAGCCTTTGTTTTTGTACTAAATATTTTATTTGGTATTTATTCCTCATTCTTTTTTTAAACTTCGTGAAAATTAAAAACCTATTAACAATACTTTCCAGGTTGGAAATTTCGATCCCTACAGCGATGACCCAAGGCTTGCTGTGAAGAAAATTTACCTTGACGTATTCTCAAAGACTCTCGTAGTTGCTGGCACAGCAGGTCAAATTGTTCTTTTTGAAATGAAGGAGGAAGAAGTTGAAAAAGAACTTGAGGTAAAGTGTTACCTTAGAATATTTAATCTAAATATTAGTTAAAAATGACTTAATTCCTAAATTATGCCCATTGGGAAAATTGAAACAACTGTTTGATTTTGAAATGTGATTAAGTGGTCTACATCAGTGGTTCTCAACCTTTTTACAGCTACCGCCCCCTTTAGGGTTAAATTTTTTCAGCGCCCCCTTTGTGGACGGACGTAAAAATAGAAGAGTGGGGGGGGGGGGGGAGTAGTTTTCTTGACCGGTTTAACTCTGTAATTTTGCCTAAATAGATAGTTGAAAAATTACTATGGAGTAAAAAAACGTCCGTTTTTTTTTCTTTAAGATAATTTTTGGAAAAGCTGGCATTCCTCCCCCCCCCTAAAAAGCTATGTCAGTAACAACCAAGTACCTAGAATGGGTCCATTAAATGAGTGAGCCATTTTTAAAGTAAATAAGAACAACACGGTTTGAAATAAAAATTGCACCGTTTTCAACATTTTGTTTGAAAATCAATATATTTGAAAAATACACTACGTTCAAATAGTTCTAAACAATCCGATCCCAAACAGTCTTGCTCTTATTTACTTGCAACTATGCAATACGCATCCCCTATTTATTACGTGCTGATATAAGATTTTACTGTGGAAAGGCAATAAAACACAAAGCCGTTCCTTCTATTTTTCCCAGGAGGGACAAAGACTTGAAACTATGGCCCGTACTTTTCACCTTTAAAGATTATAAATCAAGTTTTAATTAAAAAGAAATGATTATAAGTTGAATTTACAAATCACGAAATAAGTTCAATTCAAGGAAATTCTTTTTGATTAATTTATTGCTTTGAAGGTCAAATAAGATAACAAAAGTTATTAGTATGCCTTTGGCGACATCCAGAGTAAAGACGACGCTGAAATATCGGGGGTATCCCCCTTAATTTGTTTTGAAAACGAAGTCGTAAAAATGTGGTTTCTTTCATTTTAGGTTTCGTGGTGCTGAGACTTAAGTCCAGATGCCACCCCCGGTGAAACATTTAAAATTAACATAATTTTAGACAATTTTTGGTAACATTAACTAGGGAGAAAGAGGTCTCTTGTAAAGATTTTTCATAATTGAAGTTATTTAAAGGCTATGTTTAGTAATGTTAGGGACTCAGAGCTCCTTCCAACATTCTCCGAAATTGAAGTGCAAAAAACGCAAAATTTAAACTATTTTTGTTGATGAAGAGGGAATGGTCAAGGTCCGGGAGTTTTCTCCGGAATTTTTTTTTTTTTGTTTTTACATTACACCGTGAAAAATGCGATTGTTACCTACTTTTCATGTAGAGATGATGCTCTAATGACACAAAAAGTCGGTCAAGTTAGGTGGCTCTCGAATTCAAGTGCTGTTGACAAATTTTAGGCTATCCTTCATGAAGTTAGTAAACATATCAGGGTTCGGGAGCGGAAAATGATTTTTAAGCTATCCCTTGGTGATATTTGAGATGAGGGTTTCCTCGCGCCCCCGCATTAAACATATTCTCACAAGCACATTTAAAAATATACCCACCGCCCCCTTACGGCCCAAAATCTGTCCACCGCCCCCCTGCCGCCGAAAATATGTTCACCGCCCCTCAACAGCTTCCCACCGCCCACCGGGGGGGCAGTATCGCCCCCGTTAAGAACCACTGGTTTACATGAATACTTTAGTTCAGTTAAAAATTTCTAAATTGAATTTTAGAATTAGCAGCAATGTATGTGTGCTGTGTTAAAATTCAAGAATTTTAGTTTTTCTCACACGAATGCATTCAAAAATTTATGAATTTTCATGCTATTTTAGTCATTCTTTTACCTCCTAGTTTTTAAAGATAAAGGAAAATATTGATCCTTAACATTCTCCATAATAAAGTTAAGTATAATCAACAATAGTTTTCAAAATTGAAATTTAAACATTTCAGGCTCATTCTGTGAATATTGTTAGTGACAGAGATAACTTTGTATGGAAAGGTCATGATCAATTATCTCTGAAGCAAGGAAGTCTGAAATTTGATCCTGGTTTCATTCCGTCAGTGATTGAGCAGTTAACTCCTCCTGCTGCTGTAACTGCTTTAGCTGTAAATGCTGAATGGGGACTGTAAGTTTGCTTTCTCACACATATAAAATTTTCTATGCATATTGATGTTTAATTTAAGTGAATCGAAATGAATTTTTTTATTGTAGAATATCTGCTGGTACAGCTCATGGCTTTGCTTTGTTTGATTACATACAGAAAAAAGCTGTGATGTCTAAATGTACTTTGAATCCAAATGGTAAGATTTTTAATGCTTTCTGTTCTATTTTGTGTTCAAGACTTTTCTATGAAGTTTTACAGGGGTGATTGTGTTCCGGTATTTTACCAGATTTCCGGTATTTTCATGATCGATTCTGGTATTTTCATCTTCGAAAATACCGGAAATAAAATATTTTAAATTATGCTTTTATCTTCTCACCTCTGGATTTCTTTTTCGAATTTTCGATGATTATATTGATAATTAATAATATTTATCAAATAAAAATGTTATGAAAATTCCAATTTTTTTTTACCTTACTAAATTTTATTTGCATCTGATATGAGAATAAAATTTTTCTCACTTTTGAATTTTTGATGCTTATTATCCTGAGTTACGAGACAAATGAAATTCAACAAAATGTAACAAATGCAACTTTCATTACTTTATAAATGCTTTCACAACAAGCAGTAATGCACAACAAGCAGTAATTATGTTAGACTTTTGCTTTCTCCTTAAAATATTTTTGTGGAGATAATTGCTCATCACTAGCTCAAAAGTAACTTCATTACAAATTTACAATTTAATTAAATACATGTACAATATTTTGCTAAAAACTATTTGAATGTATGAAATATGTAAGTTTATGAAAGGAAATTATTATGTATATATAATTATAAAATTAGGTGTGGTTAAATAAAAGGGGCCTTGGTTTTTAACCCCCCCCTCCCCCCCCCCCACTTTAAAAGTTTCATGTATTTTTTAATGAACTCATCACCCCTGGTTTTAATAGTATTGTTAAAAATAAAACTATTTTAATTACACACTTGTAGCTTAATGATTAGGAATGGACTTAGTCGATTATAATGCAGAATAGAGGGTGGTGGTAAACTTTCTACAGTAAATTCCAAATTATCTGCAGTCTTTCATTGTTTCCAAAAAAAAAGTGATTTGTTGAATGTAGCAAAATGTTCTTTTACATTAAAAAGTGGAAAAATATTTTTAGTCTATTTCCCCTCCTTTCCAACGTCTGAAAATTGCTCAAGGTCAAACCTAACTAGTTACGACTAAATTTTAATCTACACTCATTATACCTGTGTTTATTCCTCGCCTGGTTTTCAGCCTAACCTAACTTGATCTGTTTTATATGCAATATACTAGCAACAGTTATGACATCCCAAGACTATAGTTAAGTCCTTGTTATAGACTGTCAGTCTGAAATAACAGAGCTGGAGGCGGCTATAAGCTCACTGAAATGCAAGTTTCAATTATATTGGTGCAAATCTCGCCAAGCTGACTCTTTCTCTTTGAAAATGTAGCGGCAACAGATTGCAAGCAGCTCTAATCGGTTAGATGTAAGTTGCCTCATTATTGGTGATCATGGTGGCGACTTTATCGCTTGCGCCAGTAAAATGGAATTGTACCCAGTGAAACTGATAATAAACCAGTTGCTAAAATTAGCAAAAGTATGCAAGCAATGTTGTTTACCTTTTTTAAATTAAAGGCAAAAGTTTAAGTAATAAGCAGAGTAAGTCTTTCATCTAGCTCTTAAGACAAATGAAATATACATTGCTGAGCTAAATTTTAACTAGTTTGTAGGTAATTTTGACTTCAAAGAGACTACTTCTGCCTCCAGCTTGGTTATTGAATATTCCAAACTCAAGTGTTCACAAGAACAAACCTAAATAGCATGGATGTTACAATCGTGCTATTGGTATTTTGTATGTATTTCTGCTCCATCTCTGGCTTAAATGCAGTTACTTGCTGTTTATTAATCTGTTTAGTAAATCTGTTTGCATAATTTGCTTGGATATATGTAATCTGTTTACAGAAATTAACAGTTCTTTCAGCTTTTACTCATATTTTACATTTACACTTGTAGTTTTTAGCTATAGTAGAATGTATCAGTAGCTGTTGAGTTTTAAGCTAATAGTTTAGAGTTTTTACAGATAAAAGCAAACTAGTTTTTACTTGTTTGGCGTATCATCCACGAGATTAGTTCAGCTGCAGTTACCTTGCCATCCTATTCTACAGTTAATTGGGAATTTAATAAATTTGTGGTAGTATGTTTACACTTAGTCTTATCTTTCATGCGCTTAGCTTTTATATCTTTTAGCATTTTATTGCTCAAATTAAATTATTAGTAAACTGTTTAAAAAGTATTGAATTTTTGAGTCCTTAATATTGAATCTTAGCTCTGGAAGTATATATTAATCGCATCGGCTATTTAACGTAAAAATAAAGTTTTTTTGGTGCTAATTTTTAGAATTGTTTATTGACTTCTATAGGAAGATAAAGTTAAACAAGCAAGGTGAAATAAGTCTTCATTTTGAAGCTTGTGAAAGAAAAGTATCTTTAGTTATCCTAATTTGGCACTTTTTAATTTATAGCAATCCTAAAATTTTCCAAGTGTTTTGTAGATAATGTACAGTTTTAACATTCTTCAGAAATATTTAAGTTACCAACTGTCCCTGAAGTGACTGTTCATGTAATTTATGCACTACTTTTTGTAATGCAGTAGAAATAAAAATATGTATCACGAAGCAGCTTCATTTTTTCAAATTGAATCTGTTTAGCAGCTTTAGAATAAAAATTCCTTTCTCAAATATTTTTTGTTTTTGCAATAGATAAGATATTATTTAATTTAATGTGTTGAATATGTATTTCTTTAATATGGTTTTAGTTTATAACAATGATATGCAATTAGATTATAAAGTTGAAATGGATCAAAATATTTAAGATTTCATCAAAAAAAAAGGTTAACATTCATTTTGTTTGGACAGATTTGGTAGCCATTGGTGATGCAGCTATGTCTCGTAAAAAGTCCTTTAAAAAATCTCTCAGGCAGTCTTTCCGTAGGCTTCGCAAAGGCCGTTCTCAGCGTAACAAGAGAGACAAAACTCCTACGAGATCGGGCAACGAGGAAGTCAAATCAAGGTAAATATCTTAATAAAGTTATTGATTCAAATCTATACTCTCTTTTCCTGATTATTGTTTCAGAGGTTTAAATCTTTTTATAATGAAGTTATTTTTATACCATCCCCTTCTTAAATTAAATGTTCAGTTTTCCAATGTTACTTCAGCGTCTTTTTGCCAACTTTTTGTCCAATAAAATTTATCATATCAGCAAGAAATATTAATTTTGTGCTAACAGTTGCAAGTGAATAAGCTAAGTTGAGGCCATTTTTCATTTAAGATAGCTTTTAATTTTAAAATAGATTTCTAATTAATCAGTGATAAATTTTTGCTTTGCTAGCCAAACAAATGTTATTTTCTAGTTGCAAGCGGCTAGATGTGCAATTTGCTTTTTATGTTATCCACCTTTTTAAATCTAGATTAGTCTTTGGTGGCCGCTCAAAAAAAATTTATCAAGTGATATTTATAAATTTGTCTCTAAATTTTTTCTATACCTATCTGCTACTGTCCATCAACATATGTCTTTATCTATTAATGCACTCTATAACATTTGTAGTACTTATCTATTTTAACCTAAAAACCAATCATGCTCCCTAACGAAAAAATCATGCGGGGGAAAAACCCCCATCCATACTTAAATAATATAACACAAAAATAATTTTAAAACAAATGCAGCTAACAGTCCGGCAAAAAAAAAGTGAAAAAGAAATTAAATTAAATAAAACAAATTACCAAAAAAGCTACCGTATCTCTTTCAGCGACTACAATTTTAGATCATGTGATATGATTTCATAGGAGCAGGAAAAAGAAAGATTTGTGCTGGCTGCCAGAAAGCGTAAAGCTTCTTGCATTCTGCATTTAAAAAATTGTTTTAAAAAAAATTATTTTTGAAAACTTTTTTCTATATATATATATATATATATATAAAGAGGGTGAAATGTTCGCTCTGTTAAGGAATTTTAGAACAGATTTTTATACTTCTCGGGATGAGTTTATGAAAATCGCAAACCGCAGGAAAGAATGAAGAAAAATTTCTAAAATTCATAAATACAAATTACTTAATTTTGTAGGTTTTTTCATCCCGATTAAAATTTAATATCTAACACTAGGATATAAAATGAGATCGGCAATCAGGGTCAGGGGTTTGAACTTTTACTTTAATCCTAGCATTTGTTCATACATGTTATATGCATAAACTTACTAGCATTTATACATCTTTAGTATTAAAATGGTATTTCTTAGTTTGATTATTAAAAACAGATCTATATCTGTAATCTAAAAATAACTCTGAATTTAAATGTCCAATCATTTATATTTTAAATTATCAAGTAAATGTTCAGAACTTCTGTATCTGCTATATGCATGGCACTTTCACAAGCTTTAGTCTTTGCTAGCAAAACTTTAATCTATCACTCTTTATCTTTGCAAAATTATTTCATGCAGTTTTTCACTACTCTTAAACTCTTTGCTTAGCTTTTCCTTATGAGTTTCTCCTGTGACTTGTTGACATTCTTTACGACAGGACTTCTCGGTAGGTATGTGATGTTCCAATTCTGCATGCATTGAAAAAAAAATTTGCTGTGATGTGTTTTGGAGTTTGGCTCTATCTTTACCATAACTATTAATTTTGGTTTAATAAATTAAAAGAATATTCAGAAATTTTTTTTAAAGCAATTGAAGAACTATCGTAATTGGTTTGGTTTTTCTAGTTTTAACTAAAATTTTTGTCTATTTAAATAATTCACATAGCATTAATTTTGTTTAGTTGGTAGTTGCAACTTTGTTTTTAAACCTGTGAAAGGTAACTTAGTTAAACAAATGCATGCATTAAAGTCTTACATCATAATATTGGAAATTTTGTTCTTTTTTAGTTTGGTATTTATTGTCAGGCAGAATAAAATCATAAAGGTCATGACTTTTATTTGAATGCATGTGACTGCATGCTTATAATTTTAAAGCTATTATTAACAATTCTAATCTGACAATTGAATTTCAGTAGCCCTCCGAGAGAGACTCCAACTGAAACGGATGCCACCTCTCCTATTCAAGACATGAAACCTGTTGAAAGGCAGGTGGAAGCTCGGTCTGCAGAGGATAGCATGGGCTCCATGGTTCGATGCCTTTATCTAGCACAGAGTTTCATCATTAATAGTATGTCTACTTTTTTAATTTAATTTTTTCTGTTATATGTGGATGAAATGAATTTCATTACATGCTTTACTTCAAATTTAGCTTGCTAATGAAAAATTAGAAGTTAATTTTTTACTAGCCAGCTCTACCATTTTTTCAGTGAATCCTGAATTTTGAGCATTTTCTTGATTGTGTTGAGTATATGAAATAAAGAATAAATTTGATTGTACTTTAAGGAGTAGTACTAAATCCTGAATAGTAATTAAAAATACGACATTGTTGTGCACCTACTGAATTTTTTTCCTTGAAATATTAGCAAGTATGAGTTTAGCACTATCGTATAGTTCGATGCCTAATTATTGCAGAAGAGTCTTTTAAATCTATTAATTTAGATGACATAAATCTCTGTACTTTCATGTGTTCTTTCTTGCATGCATAATAACATTATGTGTAAAGTTTAGAAATCTTTAATTTGGATAAATGTTAGGAACTTTAAAAATTCTATTTTTGACTTGAAAGCATGAGCTTCAGGCAAATTCAGCTTTTGAACTTGAAATTCAAATCTGGAAATATATTTCAAATCATGAAACAATAGTTAATTTTCAGTCTATTTAACAAATTTCTCACAAATGCAGTTTTTTAAAAGGCTGTTTTCTGCCAGTATTTGTATAGCTTAATCTTTTTGTGGTTAATTTGCGAATTTTACTTAATTCCTCTAGTTCTAGGGACTAGATGCTACCTTTTTTATGAATATTTTGTAGATCCTCTTGGACTGCTTCTTACATTTATAAAATAAAGTTTTAAGGGAGAAACATGCTTTATTTCTAATAGATTTGTTGTAAGAATGCAGAAAGGAATAAACTTCGGCAGTGTAATAAAAAGTAGCCTAAAATCATTGCAAATTTTGAAACTTATACATGTTAGCTAAAACTAAATATTAGATAAATTTAAGATAAGCTTCAAAACCAAATTTATTCCTATTTGGCTATTTCCTCTATATGAACTGTGTAAAATTCTTAAATTTTTGTTCTGTTCATCAAATCTCTTGATTTGAAACTTTTATGTCAATCTGTTTCAAATATTAAAAATAAATTTGTGTATTTATGCAATTTAAAAGTATATGCAATGTTTTTTGTCTATTAGCTTGGTTTAGATTTCATAAATTACTTAGATTTATAAATTACAAATGCTTTGAAATGTTGAGTATTAAATTACTTTACAGATGCTATCACAACATCAACATTATGGGCAGGAACGAATGCTGGTGCAATTTACGTGTTTACAGTTTCACTACCGAAAGAGAAAGAAAATCGGGAAACTGAAGCTGTGACTTGTCAGTTAGGTATGGTAAATTTTTATCGCTCGCTTTGTTTCGATTTCTTTAACCCATTTATGTCCAAGTTTTAACAATTTTTTTCAATTTTTATCTGCTTAGAACTTACATGGAATGGTTTACACACATTTTAAACTTAAAATTGGTTCGCTGTTGCCATATTTAGAGTTATTTAATGTCCTGTTTATGGGATATTTTGCAGATATGTGAGCAAAATACGACCTTACTTGACTTTACTTTTGCAAAGTAACATTACAGAAGGCACCTGTTATCAATTTTTAAGCAAATCATTTTAAAATAGTTTAATTTTATGAAAAAAGGTCGCAAGAAAAACTTTCTGTGGCTACCCATGCTGGATCGTTGCTTGACTGATTTGTCTGAAAATAGCTGTCAATAAATAAACTCTGGTGTCCAAATAGTGGCTCTAACTGGTTTTCTCAAGAAGAGGGACTATTTAACTTGTGAAAAACAGCTTTAGAGTAAAAGGATATACTCATTACCCATTACAAGTTTTTGTATGCAGTAACTAACAAGCTTCTTGTTTTTAGGACACTGGGCATAAATGGGCTAAATATTAAATTATAACCCAACCTTCCTTTTGGGTAATTTTGTTCTGTTTACTTTATAATATGTTAAGGCTCCCCTAAAACTTTACGGAATTCCTTAAGTAACCCTATGATTGACTTAATTATCTGTCAACATTTGATATGTTAATAAAATGTCTCAATTGCAGACTAACAGACTATTTTTTCTAAATTTTAAAATTTCAATTTTCATATCTAAAATTGAACCTAAACTAATAAAATATTTTGCAATTAGTGCACCATTATATGGGCCCCCGAGAGGATTCAAAAGTGCACGTGGTAAATATTTATAGAACTTTATAATCAACAAAAGGGCCCCTAAAAATTTATTGCGACGGACCTTCAAACTTATAAATCAGTTATTGTTTGCAAATGTTCCTATTTGATCTGAAATCACTTCAATAATCTGTAAATGAAGACAGTCTGCTATATTGAGTTGTGCAGTTAGAGAATTGAAAGGTTAAAACTTTAAATTGTGTTGCATGAGTTGGATTGTACATACTTCTTAGTTTTCAAGGAATTGAATTTATAATAACCCATTTCTCTGCTGTTTACTAATTGATAGCAAGGTAATGATACTGAATTGAAATATCTGTCCCTTGTTTGGTTATGTTTTTCCTGTTAAAATATTCTTAATCATAAAATTAAAAGGGGAAAACAAATGTCGGTATTGAATTTAAATCGAAAAAAATTCGGGATAAAATTTAAATGTTACTGTGAAGTAAGCTGTTTAATATTAGCTTCTGTTGATCATTTAAAACGTAATCTATACAGGTAAAGAGATTCAGTTGAAGCATAGGGCCCCAGTAATAGCTATTCAAATCCTTGATGGCCTAGGCCATCCTCTGCCTGAGCCATATGAGGTTGAAAATGAGAGAGCCAAGGCAGCTGATCTCAATGGAAGTCATAGGGTTATCATTTGTTCTGAAGAGCAGTTCAAAGTAAGTAAATTTTGTTCTTATTTAATGTTATAATAATGCAGCAATCGGGGTTCACCCTAGGAAAAAAGTTAAGTGCAATTTCCCATCCCGACCACAATTTTCAGAAGAATCTTTAAAATTAAAGTGGGTTTTTTTCTGAGGTTGAACTTGTTTATTTTAAATATTTTAGTTTTACAAAGTATTTGCATATCATGTAGAGCAATTTATTTCATGAGCATAGTTCAATTTGTTTTCTAAAACGAAGGTTCATTTCATTATTTTAGCATTTTTACAAATAATTTGTATGAAGAAATATTAACCTATCTGTCAATATCTGTTACACATGAAAGATTCTTTTTAAAAATTATCATACTTAATGGTATAATAATGCAAAATAAATTGTTCTGAAAAATATACGAAATGCTTCAAAAAAATAAGGATCTTATATACGGTCACATTTTGGAGTATTTCTTTAATTTTTAAGTACTTAGAGATATTAAGTATTCATCGCATGTTTACTTAATTGATTAAAGCACTTTCTTTTGTTATTGCAAAATGTTTCATAAAATTCTTTTTTTTTTCGGGTAATCTGCAATCTTGAGATGTGAGATTGAACAGTATGAAATACTAAAAGAAAAGCACTTTCTATAAAGAATGTACACAGAGGCTATATGCAAGTTACATCCGAGACTGCAGTATATTAAAACATAGATATGTGCAATTATTGATTTGCTGAAATGTGTGCTTTACAATAGTTAACACTGCCTGCATTTAATTGCTAAGATTTTTTAATAAAAACATTTAAATATAGGCTGCATTTTCGCATTGTACAAATGTGGTCTTAAAATAAAAATACAGTCGGCCTATTTTCAATACTACTGGCAATTTTGGCAACTGAACTAGATAAAAATTGTTTCATTCAAGTTTGCAATTTAATTTTATTTTTCTTGTGTATGTTATGTTCTGCCTAACCTATTGCATAAAATTTTAGGTGTTCACATTGCCAAGCTTGAAACCTTTCTGCAAGTTCAAGTTAACTGCAAATGAAGGATCAAGAGTAAGGAAAGTGGCAATGATAAAATTCACGAGCAAAAGTGGTAAGTTGCAATCTAGATTTTTTTTAGTGATAGAAAGCAAACCACGGTATAAGTTGTACTTAAATATCTTCTGCTGAATAAATATTTCAAGTATAAAACTAGAGTTTCTACTGCAAGAAATTAAACTTCATAGCTGTAAAAGTTTCTTTCTCATTTTCAAAATAAAAAATTTGTAAGCTTAAAAACATGTTTTAAGCTCTTGTGATTTTTTTTTTTGTACAGATGAGAACCACACTGAAAATTGTATGGCATGTTTGACAAATCAAGGTGAAATTAGCCTTTTCACAGTCCCAGATCTTAGGAGGCAGCAAGTTCACAATGTATTGAAAAGAGAAGATATCAAGTAAGTTGGCAGTTTAATCTTTTATTTTGATTCTTGTTGTGGCTCATTATACCAGTTAACAAGCTTCGAAAATTTTAAGATGAAAAATTAAATGGTTACATCAGTTGAACAGGCATGGAATCCTTCCTGATCTGCAATTTTAGATTTTATTGACAATTTACTTAAAAAAAAAAAAAAAAAAATTACAAATTTCTTTTGCTGATCTCCTCCCTCCCCTATATTTGTAGTGTGTGTCGGTAAAATTATTAATCATGTTTAATAGCAGGCTGATGTTAAGAGAATTTTTAGTGAATAAATTTGAAACAAATAAAGACAAATACATATGGCACTGAGATGTCTTTAAACTTGATAGTTTTTGCCCTTATTTCTGTATCAGTGTTATTTCGTAGGCTTTTCATCCTTTTATGTTCTTGGATTACTGCAGCTTATGTTATTCACACCTAGATTTAATCGTAAAAACACGGTAACAAAAATAGTAATGTGGCCTATGAGCATCTGTTAATTTTATTATGGAAACAATAACTTTCATTTATCACAGCTTAACATTTTGTAAAAGGCTTAAATTATCTTCCCAAAAATTAACAAGCTAAATTTGAGCAAGTAACAAAGCTGTTAAACTTTTCCACTATCAGGTTTCAAGATTGAATTTGTGGGCGATTCAAAATAAAAGTATTTTTTCTTTTGGAATTCTATATTTATAAAACTATTTCAGTACCTTTTCTTTCCTTGCATTTTCCAATAATTATAAGTTTATTTTTGTTTTGTACGCAGTTTTAATTGTTCTTGTGTTTTTTTATTGCAGTGGCATTTCGAGTGTTGTGTTCACAAAAACTGGACAGGCTTTCTATTTACAATCCCCATGTGAATTCCAACGGTTCACTTTGTCTGCTCGTGACATCTTGGAAGTAAAAGCAAAAATCGAACTTCCTGAAGGTTCGAGGCCCCCTCTTGTTGTAACAGAAAATGAGAAGGAAGAAGAGAAAAAAGATGAAACCGTGGTTGCTAATAATATTGAAGCAAGTGCAGAGAAAGCTGTCGATGTTTCTGAAGAAGCAGCTGGAGACAAGTAAGATTGTTTTGTTCCAACTTTATAAAAACCTTAGTTTTTCCTAATTTTTTTTTAAGAAATAAGTTAAACATACTTATAATTTTTTCAGAACTTTAATTAATCCCAAACTGAAATGTTTCAAGAAGTCGAATGTTTAGCTGTGTTTTTAAGTTTTCTAATGTTGTCGTTTTTAATGCCTATTACTTATTAAAAGTAATTTTACCATAGAACTCTTAAGCATAGCAAAAAAAAAAAAAGCCCTAAATATAAATTTCCTTTTGTATGAATTATATGTAAGGGTAATTCCATGTCAAATCAACCAATGGTCAAAACTTCATGTCTTCGGATTTTGCTCATTTTTGGCTCAAATAAAGTATTAATAGAACAGGGGAAAAAAAGTTTTGGATTTTTTTATGCATTTGTTTCAGAGTTATAAATTTTTGAAGTTTTGACAAAATCACAAATTTTGTATTACTTCGACACCTTTAAGCAGCCGTAATTAAACTACTTGACCTAAAAACTTGCAATTGGTCTTGTTTTGTTCAGTATTTAATGAGGTTTCATAAAATATATAACATGACCTAGCTGCTAAAAAATTTTGTTTTAAATTTTTTTCAAAATTTTAATTTATAAAAATTTAAAATCGAAATTTTTACTTTCTTTGAAAAAAAATAGTTATTTAGCCTTCTGTTAGCAACATATATGGAAAGTTTCATGATGGTAATCTAATGGTATCATGGTGAAATAAAATTTTCTTTCAAATTGCTTTATTTCTAGCATTTGTTCTGTTAAAAAGTAATTCAAGTATACACCATGATTACAGCATGAAAAAAAAACAAGGTGGTACTCCTGAGAAAAATTGTTTCTACTTTTAATATCTTCATTCCTACTAGCTTGATCATAGGGCTTGTCCCCCCCCCCCCCACATGTTGGGTGGGGGGTGGGGAGATTGCCATTAAAGGTGTTTATAATGGGTCCTTCCTGGGGAGTTAGGGGGTGCTCCACAGTAATAGAGCATTTAAAAGTTAGTACATTAAAAAATGAGTTTTTCTAGAAGGAAGTCAACATTGGGAGAAAATTGAGCTGTAGTAACATGTGACTTTGCGGAAAGCTATTTGTTTATTTTGCAATCTGTCCCACAAGAGTATAGCTACCTTACGCCCATTTCATTTCATTCTCCAGGGTCCCCCGTACCTACCACAGGTTCGTGGTTTAACCGGGATAGGGCCCTGAAGAGTGCTCTGTTCTTAATTTTGAACCAGAACCTACGGTCGAGCAAACCCTAGGCCCCAGCACCCCCAGAGGTATCGTTTCACTTGGAGGACTTTGTGACCACGACATTTTTAACGCCTCCCAGCCCCCATTAATCAAGACGGTGGATCTTTGATCGGCTAGGATCGAACCCGGGTCCCTCCGGCCACGAGTCCGATGCCTTACCGATCGGGCCACCACGGCCCTACCTTACGCCCAATTGTTGGGTACTACAACAAAATCACACAAGAAATCAGGCTGTACAAGAGTATTGAATTTATTTCAGACTGCTTTGTACACTTTTTATGTTCTGCAGAAAAAAACGACCGATTTTTTATGGGATATTGTGCTTAACTTGAAGTTGTACTTTTCAGATGGCTGAGCAGCTTACTATCAAAACCGTATTTTTTTTTTTTTTCTAAATGTTTGCTGCTATAAGGATAATTTCGATAGAATTTGAGGCTGAATGGCATTTTTATGCCACAGAACATGTTAAAGATGTAGGTGTAGCAATAAAGACTTGCTGCTAAAGCTAACCCCCAAAGTATAACAGATAACCATATACAGTCAGATAACCATATAATTCTGCGCAGTCAAGCGAACTACTCCTTGGTTGGCGATAGAACGCCGGTAGATTCTATTTAGTCATTCATCCCTTACCAAAGGGTCAAGTTATCAGGAGTATTCAAGTATTCAGCTGCCTGGAATAAAAGTAAAGTAACTTTATTCAATTTTATTTGGCAGTCAGAATTCTAAAAGATTCAAATACACTATTTTTTGTTTACTATAATTCCAGCAATTTCATTCAGTTAAAAGAAATTAGTATTCAACTTTTTATGCATTTTTGTGTTTTCCTATCCAAGAAGCGGCATTGTGTTTAGTTGTAAGTTAAAAGATTTGATTTAATATAGAGATGTTCTCCATTTCAGTTTTTAAAATTTTTTGATCTAAATGGACAGACATGCATTGATCATATATAATATGTTAACTGTGGTAAATTTGTTACTAAAATATTTCTAAAGGTTCAACAAATCAATTTTTTAAATTAAAAAGTTCAAATTTAACTAAAAATGTGAGGTTTTTTCAATTCTAAATATTTTGCTTGTAAATGCTTGTAATTGCTAGCTACTTGTTTTTTTTAGATGCCGTAATCATCGTGTATACTTGAGTTACTTTTAACAGAAAATACTTTTTACGTCTAGAATTAAAGCAATTTGAAAGAGAAAATATTTTTTTTTTCACCATGATACCATAATATTACCATCATGAAATTTTGCACATGTATAGATAATAGAAAGCTTTACAACATATATTTTTTTCAAAAAAAAATAAATTTTGATTTTGATTTTTTTCAATTAAAATAAATTTTTTAACAGCTAGGTCATGTTATATTTTATGAAACCTCATTGAATACTGAAAAAAACAATACCAGTTTTAACTCTCTAGGTCAAATCGTTTTTTATTTGCAGCCATTTAAAGACTACAGAGTGGGGGAAAATTTACGATACTTCCAAAATTAAAAAAATTTAACTTTTAAAGTGTTGAAAAAATTTGAAACTTCAGCTTTTTCATCATGGTGGTAAGTATAATGAACAGACAAAAAATCATTGCAATCTGAAACATTGACTTTAAAAACCTTTTTTTTTTTATTGGTTAATTTGGTATGGAATGACCCATAAAGTAAAAGACAACATGTTTCTGAACCCTGGTTTTAAAGGTTATATTTATCTTTACCAGATGTTCATTCATGAAAAAATAAATTATAAAACTATTGTTGGTTGAATCAAATTTTTCTGATTGTATAACATTGATTGAATAACCATTCAAATAAATTTTCCTATTAAGAAGAAAGACTTTTTGTGTTTTTATAGCATTGCTTGCAACAGATTCCTTGCTTGTAAAAAAACCTTTTTTTGCTTATGGTTCTGCTATTTTAATGTTTTCTGCTAAGAGTTCCATTTTTCGCTGTACTTTTTGAGGTTTAAATTAGCATGTTCGAAGTCTATTAACTTAATTTCTTTAGGATTAAAAGCATTTGGATAAAATAAATCCTTTGATTTATGAATCTGCATTTCTTTTCAAATCATGATGCAGGCTCAGTTATCTTTTTAAATTTTGCTGGAATTTTTTGACTAAAGGAAATGCATGCAATGATGAAGTAATGCGTCATATTGCACACAGCTGCTCATAAAATTTTAATTGTTACTGAATCAACCAGATTTTCCAGTTTAACTTTGCAACAAAACTTTATTGTTGCATCTATTGATGAGTATAATTTAATTTTTAGACCTAAAGATGATGAAAAAATGGATACCTCTGAAAAACTAGAAACAAATGTATCCCAAGATGAAAGTAAAGGCGAATTAGATGTAACCGTTGACAGTGTAAAAGATCACTTGGCGTAAGATTTTTTCCTGTTATCGTTATTCATATTCAGTATTTTAAGCACTAAATGATATAATTTAAAAAATGGATTTATTGTATTCAATTTTAAATAAGTTTTCTGGCTCTAATGTTTATAAAATGGAGATCTTTTTTCTTTCAACATTTCATTGTGCTTGAAACGTTCAATGTTTTAAGCATTCCTAAATTGTTTTCTTGCTAGTTTCTAAAGTTTTGCTTTGTGCATTGTTTGGTTTGCAGTTTTTAAAAATTAAGAGTTCTTTTTTAACCCGTAATCTAAGACTAATTAAAAAAATTAAACTTGTAAAAATAATGAATTTAGTTTAGTTAAGGTATTTAAATCATGTTCGCTTCAAAAAATGTATGTACTTAAAATGTTTTGCAAATAGTTATACCCTTTCATCTAGGTATATTATTTGAGCAATTCTAAAAGAAACCAACTCAATTTTTATTAATTATTAAATGTTCAAAATAATACTATTTAACAGTTCTTAAATACAATTTTCTCACCATATCTTGCTTCTGTAGGGCTTTCTAATGTAGGCTCTTCCATTACTTTACTAAAAATGAAAGCAAAACCTGAAACTCTAATCTCTGAAAACTAAAATTCTTAAACTTTAAATTAATGAAATTGTGGAGATGGTTGTATTTGGCTTGCATTATTTATGCACAAAGTAGTAGAGCGTATTTTTTTACAAGTATTCTTATGCCAATAGTTGTAATTGATTTATATAACAATTGAAAATTTATTTTCAGAAACCTTTGTACCGAAGGTTTAACTACTGTGGTTGAAAAGGCAGAATCTTCTAAGGTTGTTCAAGAAACGGTTACTAAAGTTTCCTCAGTTGTAGTCTCGACAAAAGAAACTATTGTGAATGCTAAAGAATCTGTTGTGAGTACTTCAGAGAATGCTAAAGAAACCATTATTAACACCACGGAAAATGCCAGAGAAGCATTTCTGAATGCAACAGAGAATGCTAAAGGATTGTTGACAGAGAATGCTAAAGGAATGTTTACGAGCGCCAAAAGCAGTGCTAAAGAAACTATTATCAGCACAAAGGAGACCGTTGTCAATTCAACTGCAAATGGTATGTAATGTGTTGAATATTTTGAAGGCTTTTGTCTTAAATTTGATCTATGGAGTTCGATGATTGTAATGTTTTAAATCTGTCTGGAGTTGCATAAATGCTACTAAAATTCTTTTAAAGCATGACTTTGAGGCAAAAGAGACTGCTGAATAATCTTCATAGTGTGTTAACTTGTATCTTAACATAAATATTGATACTTAAGTAACCAAACATGATTCCATTACATCAAAAAGTCGCTGAGCTTTTGTTAATTATCTTAACATGTTATTCTCTTTTTAAAAATTCAGGGAATTCTGCATAACTTTGCTTTTCATTAATCTTTTGGCATGGGTGAAAAAGACATTCAAATAGCCTTAGTTGAAGCTCTTCGGTATCTAGTTTTGGGCATTAAATGGGTTGTTCCTTGGTGTGGCAACAAAGTTTTGGAAGTGTCTGTCTACTCTGGCACATGAGTCTTTTGTTCTATGCTTAGGGGTTACAGTGGTGCAAGTGCTGCGGCAATTGCGCCACGCTGCTCCCAAATGCACTTTTTGATCGAAATCGCACCTGACTGCGCCAAAACGGCAGTTTTTCTGCGAATATCGCGAAAAAGTGGCATAACTTCTGCTTTTGTTAACAGTACGTTATGACGGTTGCTGTGGCGATATTCTGAACACGTGCGTCGTGAAAAATATTCTCCTTAGCTGAAATTTCAATTCTTTTGCATCTTGCAAAAATTTTGATATTTTTCACTATTCAATAATATTTTGACATATGCTACCTCAGCTTAACTTATTTTATGTTTTATTTTGAGAAAAAAAGGAATTGATTTTTAGAAGCATGTCAACATCTAGCATTTACGTCGCGGACGAAGCTTCCTATGTTGAAGATTTCAATCCAAATGCAGCTTGCAAACATTTTAATATATTTGACAATTAACAGTTATTTCGACAATTGATACCTTCCATAAGCTTATTTTAGCTTATATTTTGATAACAAATAATTTATTTCTATTTATATACCTATTAATTTTTGCAAGCTTGATTTTAATAATATTAGGTTATCCATTGCTTCATTTTTTTGGAAGACAATTAAAACAATCAAGCACATAATGTTTAATTATGGCTTTGTACTAAAAGTCAGTATTTTGAAGAATTGAATTTGTAAAATTATAATTTTAAAAGCTTAAAATAGAATTTTCCATGCTACTAGCAGCAGTGCTCCCATTATTAGGTCATTAAAGTAAAGATAAAATATTGATGTGTTGTACAAAATTCAGATACTTTATGGCACCACATAATTATCTCATTCTACTGTTTAGAAGTTCTAAAGTATTGTAACCAGCACAGATTTAAGGCATTAAAAGCAGAGATACAAATTAAATGTGAAGCAGTATAGGATAGTTACACAAGAAGCTTACAAGAGTCATCAGATTCTTTATTAAATTTAGCAAACCAAAGACTAAAGTCAGCTGTTAAGAACAATGTCTTGTCTGAAATAGAGTTGCAAAATGGATGTTAGAAGATGCAGAGAAGTTATGAGAAAGAGAAAGAACAGTAGAACAAAAAGAAACTAAGTTAAACTTTTAAATTAAGGTTTTTCAATTTTTAGCCCACAAAATCTAATTTTGCACGATAAAACATAAAAAAACTTTAGTTTACTTTCGAGCACAAAGGTAGTTCCTCAATTTTAAGTTAAAGCGCATTGTTAACAAAAAAAAATCCAAATATTATTGATAATTATGCAACTAAAAAACCAAAAAAATGTCTAAAGTTTTCATATTGTCGTGGAAGCTTTAAACCAAACGTTTGTATTTCATATTTGACCACCACGAATGCGTTCCTAGGTTGTTCATGGATAGGATTCTTTTCTAAAAAATGAAAAAGGATTGGTAGTATACTTGTGTTTGTAAAAAAGTAGATGAGTTTATCCTTTCAATTTGACTTTAAATGAATGTTCCAATTTCTATATCCTTGCCTCTGAAATTTGAGTTAAGTACAGTGAAACATTTTGCTGTTCACCTATTGAAACCTAGTATTTTTAAACTATAAGTGAAATTTAATAATAGATAATCAGTGCTTAGTTAGAATGCAAATACATTTCTGTATCATAATGCAAAAACAACCAATGTCAAAATTCGAATTGAGATATTCAGGTTCAAAAATTTGAGTCTCCATAGGATGTGTTAGATTTGGTGTCTTAGTTTCGCTCCACTGCTAAGGCGGTTTGTTTTAAAACATTGGTTGTAGCTGTATATGACAGAGGATACCTTTCTGTCCCCATTACGATAAAAAACTAAAAGCATCAAATTTTTGATATTAGTTGTTCTTGTATTAAGGTACAGATTCAAATTACTATAAATGTATGTGTTTTATCACAGTCACATAGTATCTTATTCGAGCCTGCTCCTAAACACAATTCTGCCGCTCCCAAATGGTATTTTCCCTGCTCCTGAAAATGCTCCCAAACCACATTTGGTCACTTGCACCCCTGGGGTTAGTAGTTGTATACTTATCGTAACTGTGTAGTATTTAAGTATACCAAAGAGTTGTCCTCGTTTTGAAAAGTGTAGAAAGTCTGTTGCAGGATAGTCCTTTTTGTCTGTTAAATACAGATGCCTTTTTATTCATATTAAGACATGATTTTCCCCATCATGCTGCTTATTGAATCTATATAAAAATGAGTATGTATACTTGTTCTCTATACAAATCCAGTTTGCGTCAGATTTTCATCAAACTTGACACAGAGGTTCCTTGATGCCCTAGAATTCTCATAGGCGGAGTCTTGAAATTTTAAAAGATTTAAAAAGCTCAAATTCAAGTTTTTGTCAAAATGACCCTTTTATAGGAATCTAGCTAATTATTAGGCCTATTTTTTTAATAGACATGAGCCTTTAGGTTACAAATTGAAAAAAGTTATGGTATTTAAATATTAGCATTTTCCAACAAAGATTAAAATTAAAACAATGAATTTTCATTTCAAGGCTCACTTATTTCATTTTAGCATGAAATAAGTCAAAAACAATTATAATTCATGTTTTCATTTGGCACAAAATATGTATGATACAGAAAATTTTCTTATCCTCCTATCAGAGGAATTATGCAAAAACATGGATTAAAAGCCTTATTCTACATGTTTCGCTTTTAGCTGGTGCTTTTTTTCTGTGAACTTTCCGTGATAATTAAGTTCTTTTGGGAGTTTGTACCTAGAACTTTTTGTACAACCATTTATATTTATACACCCAAATAAGAATAGAATTCCAACTTTTTTTTTCTTTTCTGAATGCTATGTTGTATTAATACGCACCCGGGCAACGCCGGATATAAAGCTAGTATCTAAATAAAAATCACTATCATAAAAAGAATTAGATTAAACAAGTTTAAAAGAAATTAATTTGATTACTCATTCCTTTTTTTCTTCAGAATAAAGCTCCCGCTGCAAACCTGGAGGAATTTAACCATGTGGATGAAGATGGTGCTTAAAAAGTGATGTGAAAGAACTGAATTAAATATGCATTGTATTTTCCATCCAGATTGCTTTGTTATCCTCGGCAATTGAAATTTACTGTGCTCAATGGGGAAAGATTGTGATAATTGTGTGGGAATGTGGATTTATATATTTTTATACCTAGTGTTGTGTAGTCCTTCAATGTTGGGCGATTGCTTTGCAATGTGAGGAGTTTTTAAAATGTAATCACATTTTTAATCCTTTCACATGCTAAATCTTTACATTCGAAGCAAATATCTTCTGAAGCCAGCTTTCAGAACTAATTTGCAGCTTTATCGTCTACATCCGTTGGTCGGTGCCGTTTTAAAAAAACTCCCACTGAGCCACTCTTCATAATTTATGATCGTTCAGCAGCTGTCCTATTTTAAAGTTGTGCTTATATTTCGATTTTTATCCTGAATTTTTAATGGAATACTTTGAATTTATGTATGTTTGTCAGTTTTGTAATGAACTAGTTTCTATTGTTACATTGAAAATGTTTTCACTGGTGGTGGATACCAGTGAGTTTTTAAATTTACTAATTTTGAATTTGAAAAAAGTATTATACAATCAAAATTTTATGTGCCTTAAAATCCTCACATCAAAAAAGGCACTCCAGGGTCTATTTTATAAAAATCCAAGTGTTAATGGTTTTTATACCTTTATGCTCATATAAATTTAAATGAATTAACTTGTTATGGAAGTTTAGATTGTTGGATGTAAAGTATATTTCATAAATTATTAGCTTTATATTGTTTTAGAGAATTTCAAACTTTTAAGTTAACATGCAAATTTGCCTTACTGATTATTGCGTCCATATTTCATATTTTTTGTAAAAATGCATTTGTTTTGTTTAAGATGCAGTTCAAGTTACTGAATTTTTAATTTGTAATATAAGACCTAATAAATTTTGTGGCATCTAACCAATTGTGTTCTTTACATTGATTTCAAAATGAAGACTTTCCGAGTTTTTTAAAACTAAAATTTAAGCGCAAGAATTCTGAATATATTGACAATTTAATTGAATTTAGTATCAAATATAAATTTAAGCAGTATACTTTCTGATAAAGTACCTTTGTGAAAACAATATTTATGCTTACAGACTAGATACAGTAATCTCTTGGAGAGAAAATTAGAGATAGTTCAGAGTTATCAAGGTTTTTAAAGAATACGTGAATAACTCAAAATTACACTTACGACATGATATATTAATATGATGCAACCACTTTGCAAAACAGTTAACAAGTTATTTTTGAATCAATAGAAATTTAGACACTTTTCATTTACAGATTACAAAGTTTTAATTTTATCTTAAAGCTTTTCACTGGCTGTTTTGTGGGGGTTAAAAATGCAAAACCGTTAGGTAGTAGTTTAGCTTGAAAACTAGGCGGCTACGAAAACTACTCTTAAAGTGTGCACATGTTCTAAAAGAAAGCAGAGGAGAAAACCTCTGAAGACTGAAATAGACTACTCCCCCCCCCTCCCCCGTACCGACATTCTCCAATTATCGGCTCCAATCTTGTACTTTCCAAGGGAAATATGAAATAATACACAATCTTCAGACCTGGAATTTGTCAAGGAAGGACAAATTCAAATTCTCTGCTCTACAAAAATTAAAACTTATCAAAGGTTTAAAAAAAAAATAAACTTGGAGGTAACTGAATCGGTGAGTGCAAAAACATCAGTCAAGAATTTCAAAATTTTCAGGAGAGACAAAACGTCATAGCTCCTCCAAATTTTCAAATAATTTAACAATTCTTTTCCTGCATCATAACATGCATGCATATTGCTATCATGCAAAAACTACATAGATTCAGTCTAAATCGGGCTCAGGAAAATTTAAAATATAATTTTGACTGATGTTGCTTTTACACTTGGGGGGGGGGGGGGGGGGGGGGAGTTATCATATATTGAAAGTTCATATTTATTTATGATTTCATCAGATGAAGTACCGTATTTTTCGCCGTATAAGACGCAGTCAATTTTAAAAGAGACAAATCTAGAAAAATCCGGGCTTTTGTATTTGCCATATAAGATGCAGGCTCCCCCCCCCCTGATTTTGGGGAGAAAAAGTACGTCTGATACGGCGAGAAATACGGTAGTTCTTGATTTATTATTGTGACACATGACTTAAAAAAAAAAAGCTCTAAGAACAGATCAATTTTATCAAATCGTTAAAAAAATTAAGAAATTCAAAAGAAATAAAGAACTTTAAAACTTTACAGTATAAAGAATATATTATCAACAACAGTGGAAGGTTATTATAAAAATTGAGAAGCGATTGCTAAATCTACACCAATAAAAGAGGAACAAAAAAGAAAAAATACGGGCATTTACATCTTGAAATAGATCATGTTCTGCCATCATGTGAAGTCTTTGATCAGGTAAATAGTTCATCACCAAAAAAGTTTTCAGGAATACATACAATCACCTTCTTGGTATTTTCCATTTTATTTATGTTGGTTGGAACATGCCCTGAAGGATAGGCATGGCTTAAAGCAAAAGCGACTTTTCTGGAAGTAAGCTTCTTGAAAAAGAGGAACTTTGCTAAGGCAGCAAACTTCCTGTATAAGTCCTTCTACCAATGATCAAATTTGTCTATGTCCAAGGAGAGTAGCTTGGTGACGTGAAAGCTGTTACTGGTCTGAGCACACAACTCTTCATATTTATCAGGTCAGTGGGGCGTAGAGAAGGGGAGATATAATAGGGACAACACCCCATAGACTTTGGTTCAAACATTGTTGAAAATCTAATACAGTAGTCTTTTACTCGAGAAAAGATTGTTTTGATCACCTCACCCCCCAAGAAAATTTTGGCTGCGTTAGTGCTTTAGGTGTGTAAATCCGATCATGTTTACGTATCGTCCTCTATCCTCTTCATAGTACCGAAATCAGATCGTTGAGAACGAATGCGCGCCCTTAGAAAGTCATGCTCGTTCTAGCGTTGGGTGCATAAACGTCAGTCAATGGACTCGCGTCGTTTCTGCGCTCAACGTTCAGAAGGGAGGCTTCGTAACTTTGGAACTAAAAGTTTGACGTGATTTTTGCTGTCAACGCCCATCTTGCCTTCCAGAGCTTGTTTTCATGAAAAATGATTTTTTTTGACTGAAGTGGTTTTTGCTGTCACCGATTCAACTATGGAAAACAGTTTTTATATAAAATGAAAGTGGAAAAACTTTTTTTAAAGAGGGTATAAATGTTTAATTGTATATGGGCGATTCTCTGTAAACTCGTCATTTTTCACACGAAATCTGTTCGGGCACGTTTTTTTTTGAGATGTTCGTGTAATTATGATACTATTGCTCAGAAAATGAATCTGTTACTTTGGTTTGAAAGAGGGCCAATTGAAGTTTGTGTTTTTCTGATAAATCATGATAGGGGATAAGTTCCCCGCCTAGTATAACTAGGCAGGGGACTGTGCCAGGTGATTGTTTTTGCTCTTTGTTGCGTAATATCTGCAAAAATAATGGAACATAATTAGTTACGAGACTACCTATAAATTTAGGCACAAATCGTGGACATAACTAATACGTTTTATAATTAAATTAATTGACATTAATAAAATCACTTCCCAGAGGACTTATCGCAACGACCCTGATGCATACTTTCATCATAAATGTGGCTCTCAAACTAAGCTAAGTAGCATATCAACACCGTTCTCGGCGATTTCGGCAAATTCACCCTGATTACTTTAAACTTCAAGCCAAAAAGAATTTGCAAAAGTTATGGCTTTTTCGTATTACAGCTTTGAATTTGCTGCAGGGGACTGTTTGAAAAAACTCTGGACAGAATTTACATGACGATTTTAAGTTTTAGAAATACGTAATTCTACCTTATTTCATAAGAAAAATAAAGCTTCATTATTCTATTTTTAGATATTAATTACCAAATTTATGTAGTGTTAATAGATTTTTTGAAATACTATCTTTAACAGTTAGACTACGGGATTGGGACAGCCAGGGGACTGTTTTTGGCGCTTAGATAATTTCTAGAGGAAAAAAAAGAAAATTGTTATCACTCCAAATACAATTGGGCCACAAAGTATTAATGCTTTACTTGTATTAAGAGCGATAATTACTTTATTACACTTTATTATTTTTAAAATACTCAGTCCGGACAGCCAATTACCAGTTTACAGAGAATCGTCCATATGGTGCATTCTGTGCTTCTAATTTTTCCTTTCAAGGAATCCTTTTAGATATCAGTTAGTCTATTTTCTGCAGAAGTCTAACTTTAAGGATGTAAAGTATCAGTTCATATTGAAATAATTTTGATAAAATCTAATAAGGTTTTGTGAATAGTTGAAGAAACTAAAAAATTAGGAACTTACATTGTGGAATATTAACAGATCCAACATAATCTAAGATTCTTTTTGATTATTAGTTTCTTAAAGTATTAAAATATTTCTTGTAGTTTTGATAAGTATAGATCATAGATCTTAATATTTTGGAATGGGTGTTTAATAGTAATTTTAACGAAAAAAGCTCTATTTCGTTGAAAATGATATGTGTACGAACACTTTTGTGAGCCACTTGTATTATTATTACTCATTTATTAAAAAGGTGAATACCTCAGCCGTTCACAAAAACATTTCAAACTTAAGTCACTCAGAAGACCTTAATAGTCCAAAAAAAAAAAAAAAGCGTATTCAAAGGTCTGTAAAACTTTTTTCTTTTGCCAAAAAATGAAAAATGTAAAAAAAAGCATTTCTGGTCCGGATTTTTTCCCCCCCAATAGCTCCTGCCGCAGGTCAAAAACTGTTGAGAAACGCTGGTCTAAGTATTAACATAATTACTCTTCATTATTTGTCTCCTGAAATTTTTGTTTGCCAGCTCTTGTTGAATATTTATTGGTCAAATCCGAACATCCTTCATGCTAAATTCAACTATTTCTATTTCATGAAATGCTTCTACAGTTAAATCTTGCTTTATAGAAAAAAATAATTGATGCAGGCTAATTTTTCTATGCAATCATTTAACTAATCGCATAATTTCCCCCTGAAATCTGAAACATTGCCATCTTCGATTTTTTGTTTTCACCCTTAAACAAAGGGTTACTACAACAGTCCCATTCACATTTAGTTCGTGTTAGTTGCCATTTGCCAATATAGACAGGTGCTCAAGACACTAAAGGTTTTTTAAAAGGCAGGAATTCACCAATGCAATCACATACTTTAAAATCGCTACGAGATGCGATTCTAATATAATTCGACTTCCAGCAGCGATTGCAATTTGCGATCGCCACAAAGCGATTGCAATGGTGTTTCACTTGAATTCCTGCCTTAATCATGTCTACATTAATAAACAGCATACATGGGTGTTCAACTTTTACAGGTTTTACTAATGTTATATGCAATATTGCTATTAAGGTTAATCTTTTCATGGAATGACTGCATAAAAAAGAATGCTTTTGTGAAAACTTCAGACAGTAGTTCGCGAGTGAGGAGTTTAACTTTTTCTCAATTAACACCTACAAATCCTTAGTAGAAAGTAAATACTAAGAAAAACTCACAAGTTACGGTGTAATAAATTCATGGATGAGTCTTTGTGTTAAATTCATAAACATTTGTTTTGAGTGCTGCTGATTGTTAAGTGAATAAGAGAGACCACATAAAATTTTCTATGAATTCCAAAATTAATTTTTAAACATGATTAATGTGTATGTAGTGTAACCAACATCAAGCCAAAGGTTAACTAGTACACCTGCCTGTATGCTAGTTAAGGTTTTCTTCAAGATGTTCGTTGCTTTTTCTATTTGAATTGTTATAAAATTATAATAGAACCATATTAGTTCATCAAAGTTATTGAAAACAGATTTTTTATGGTAAAGGGTATGACTCTGTTATGGCAGTCAACGTTTTGACTTGCCTGTTCTCCAAATTCATTGGGAGAAATAATCTTAAAAAATGTTTAGGGAAAGCATATAACTTTTAGAACTGAGTTTTTGGCAAATTTATTTTTAAATGATATTCATAGTCTCAGAATAAGAGTAAGATATAGACATTTCCATTAGATTGTCTAATTTTCTTTTAATAAGAATTGTATTTCCTGGCGTAACTCACAGGATTGGGATGTTTGTGACAGAGTAAAAATTTAAAAATTGAAAAATTTTGTAATAATGATATAAATCTAAGTATTTTATTAACAATTATTTATACACACATGGAATGCTACATGATAGATATATATCTTGCACATATTGAGAATTTTTAACACTTGCATAATTTCGATACTGATAAAATAGTTTTGTGCAAAAATATTTGAAGATAGAGAAAAGAAAAATATTCAACTTAAAATAGTTTCAAAGAACTGTAGCATAAGCAACGTGTTGATATCATTTACATTCAAGCTATTTAAAAAGAGGAAGAAAAAAAAAGTTTATTATATTTGCTTATAGCTTGAAGATCAAACAAAACAAATAAAGCAGTCTTCTCTCATTGATCTTTCTTGTGAGCTTCGGAATAAGGAGGTGGAGGTCCCTGAAAAATATTGAAATGCTTTATTATTAATCATTTTAAAATTGGGGAACTACTTTGATATACCCCCCTCCAAATCAGAAATTTGGCGACTTTTTTTTTTCTCGTCAAGCAACATATCTGTTTTTGTTGTTGCCGCATAAAACTTTTGCCACAAAACTCAAAAAATGATATAAAATGCAAGAAAATACTAAATTTCGCAACAGCAAAAACCTAAATTGGCAACACCAAAATCAGAAACAGCAACCCTGAAAGGTCCGTACGGAGTGCCAGATTTGGCGCGTAATTATTATTATTTTTTTTTGGGGGGGGGGGGGCGGGGTGTATCAAAGTTATACCAAAATTGGTATAGATAAATTTTGTTTTGAGAAGTAAATCATATTTAAAAAATATATATGGATATATTTTTTATACCAGTGTACAAAAAAATCTGATGATGACTGAAATCGAGTGGTAGTGGTAGTAACAGTATCCAGTGCAAATGGAAAGATGCAGTAAGCACACGATCCTTTTTTCAACATGATTTCGATACTATATGGCTTAAAATTTGCGACTTTTTACACGGTTTCAATATTATATGGATTAAAATTTGAAGTTAACACTACACGGGTTTGATGTAACATGATTTTTAAAAGATAGAACTTCATTGTTGTTTAATACATTGTTAAAAAAATGTATGATACAAACTAAAAATATTTGTACTTTGTTCTTAAGAAGCTGATATGAAAAATTGTGTGTTTCCATCTGGAAAGTTTGGTTTCCCCGTGTGACACTGACTTAAATGTTAAATATTTTATTTTTCTCATTGGTAGTCCAAATGCAAAAGGATGAAAATTATTTTGTTTAACATTCTTTTGCATTTGTATGTTTTATTGAACCAAAACTTCATCAATCATAAAATTGCACCTTAAAACCGTTTCGATACAACATGGTACGCATTGCCTTGATTTACATTATTTCAAAGTCTGTATAACCAGGGTTGCCACAGGAAAAATTCATTAAAAAAGTAGCAAAAGTAGCCAAAAACGTATAAAAAAGTTGCAAAAAAGTAGTCCCAAAATGAAAAAAGTTGCAAAAAAAGTAGCCCCCAAAATTGAAAAAGTTTCAAAAAAAAACAGTATTCATGATCAGATAAATGAAGTAAGAAATAAATAGTACAGCTAAAAATTAAACATTTGTATTAAGTCCTCATCTGTTTTGCTGAGGAATTTAAACTGAATGTGCAATTACAAAAAGAAAAAAAAATTTGCCAAAACTTTCAACTATTTTGATGAGAATACAATGAAAAATCAATATAAATAAAGCAAATTATAAATAAAATACTGCCAGTAGCTGTTACGAGGATGCAGTAAAGCAACATTATTAGTGTAAAAAATTACGTGGTCTTTTGTTGCAAGAACTAGTTAAACATTAACTAGAACCTTGAAAGTACAGCAGTACTTTTGCCAGAAACTTGATACTAATTTGATTTTTTCCTCCGATTTCTTGACTACCGTTTTCAGTTCAGCTTTTTCTTTTCTTTTCTTTTTTTTTTTTTTGCTCACTTTCTTTTGTTTTAACATTTTTTAAATTTTCTTCCCTAACTTTAGCTACTTTTTTTTTAATTTCACTCTGTCGTAAAACTGATATCAGCAGATGTGTTGATATGATTCCCAATCTGGATGAATATAATGTAATGCTCCACACAGGGCCGTAACCAGAACATACTTTCGGAGAGGGTTTTACCAAACCTATTTCCTGTGAATTCTATAAAGTCAATAAATTTGATTTCATGTTCTATATTCTGTTGATTTTTGTTACAGTAGAAGTTAAAAGGATATTAACATGAAAACTGAAAAAAAAGACTCATATTTTCAATGAAGAAAAAAAAATCTGGACTTACTCATATACGCACATTTGAAGGAGTACTTTTAAAATTTCTATTTCACGGCACTTAAAAATAGAGTTAAGTACTTACAAATTTGAAGAATTTGAGTTCTTTTAGTGGTATTAAAAATTTGCAGGGAAAGGTGTACTGTTAAGGTATGTTTGCAATAACTACAATAAAAATAATTACTGCAGAAAAAACACTTAATTTGTACAATTATTCAATAATGTAATGATAATTTTATTTTTTAATTGCAGTTTCAAAGTAAATACGAAAATTAAAAAAAAAAAAACAGCAACTAGTTAACGATTTTTTCAGTGAGAAACTATCAAAAGCATTTTTTTTAATAGTTTTGAAAAATTTCGGAAGGGGTTTGAACTTTAAAAACCCACCCCTTTAATATGGCCCTAACTCCACATATTGGTTCTGCAACATGAGATGGTGTGAGGGAGGACTTCAGCTGAAAGTCTGAAGTGGAGAAATAGAGCTCTTAATCATAATGTTAACTAGTACTTTGTTCCTTGCAAAAAACCAGAAATATAATGCTAATATTACAAAACTTGCAACATTGAAACAAAATCAGCGATTCAGTACTTTTTGTGGCAAGTGAATAATCATGCTTAAAATAATTGCAGAGGTTTTTTTTTTTTTAATTTTCAAATGAAAGTTTCAGTAAAAATGAGAATAAATGTTACTTGTCTTTTTTACAAAGCTTTGATGTATATAAAAAAAACCAACAACTCCCAAAAATTGTGCAAAAAGATTATCATTTTTCGCAAGGTAGAAGATCACACGAACTTGATAATTGCACATAAATGAGCTCTTTAAAATAAACAAAACTTTAAACAATACACCTCTTATAACCCTGTTCAATTTATATCACTTTGTATAATTAATCATAAATTCTAAAAATTGAGTTACTTCAACTTTCAAACATTTCAACTGGAAGCTTATGCAAAAACTACCCATTAAAAAATTAATAAAATTAAATAAAAAAGTTGATTAAGGTTTTAAGTGAAAAAATACTTTTGCAAGTAAAAAAATTAACATTTAAAAGTTCATTTGCTAAATATTTAGTACACTTCCCACCAAAAAAGTAATTACAATCGATAAAAAAAGTAAAGATTAAAAAAAAAAAAAGAACTATGAATGTAATATGCTTCAGTTAGCTTATATTAAAATAGCTGTCAAATTCTAAAAGAATTGAAATTACAAGATGTGCACAATTATTGAAATCTCTAAGTTCCTAAAAATAAATTTTTACTTAATCAGCTGTTTATTATTAAAATTCAGTTGAAGGAAAGTCGTAAATAAGTCAGTTCCTTCAATCCATACTAAACTTTGAGCCGATTTTCCCCCAATATATATGAAATAAATAGATCTACCCCCCTTCCTCAGTAGCTATGGCTATTAAGCAAATCATTTTTTACCCAAAAGCTAAAGCAGCTATAAGAGGTTATTTCAAAATCTAAGTCCCTCCCTTATTGCTATTTAAAAAAAAATAGTGGATCTGTCCATAATAAAAGGCAAAGGGATGTTTTTTTTAGGTGCCATAGAAATAAGAATAAAAAATAATGGGTTTCAAATTAATAAATAAAATCAAATAGGGCGAAAAAAAATCACGATTTTCGAATGAAAACTTGCTTTGGAAAAAAAGAAGTCTCCAAAAAAGTAGCTCCAGTGAAAATAAGTTGCTTTTTAGCCTGTTTGTGCTCAAAAAAAGTCTCCTAAGTCGCCTAGAGCCAAAAAAAGCAGCAAAAAGTAGCATTTAAGTAGCCTGTGGCAACCCTGTATAACACGGTTTCGATACAACAAGGTTTACAGTACCTGGTTTATATTATGTATTCACACATAGTTAGTTAAAAAATAAGTAAAATATTAATTTAAATAAAAAAGTCTCATAACATGGTTTCAATATTACATGGTACCGTGTTAAACAAGGGTCTCTGGTAGTGATTATTTAAAAAAAAAAAAACACAAAATGGTACTCAGTGCAGAAACCAGAAGCAAATTTTGTAGCCGTCAACAGCGGTTCGTTTTCACTATGGCTATAAAAGAGCTGCATAACAGAGATTTTGAATTTACAACTGGATTTTAAATATGACAAACTGTAGATGGCAATTAGCTTTTTCTTGTTGAAAAATAGTAAAAGTTAATATTATTGTTTTATACTGTCCATGTTTTTAGATAACGTTTTCAATTGTCAAAAAAAAAAAAAACACTTACCGCATTTTGGGCATATCCATTCATATGCTGCTGGGCGTATAACACTTCTTGCCTGTATGGGTCCTGATAGAAGTCATACACAGGAGGAACTCCAGATTTTGACTCTACAAAATACAAAAGATGGCATTTCAAATTTTCTTTTCATTTTCTTTTAATATTTATAGCACTAGCAAAGCTAACAGTTCTATCAGGAATTTAAAAAAGAATTATTCTGAGCTGTTTAAAGTAGATGAGTGGCATCCGTCCAATGGCTTTTTAAAAAAATTGAATAGAACAAGAGTAGTATTGTACAGTTGTTCAATTTCTCTGAGATAAATCAAATTCATTACAAAATTACGTTTACCTCAATGGCATGCAATATTGTTCAGATTTAATACTTTTTAATTAATTAATGAAATTGAGTAAAGAACAAAATACAGGATTTGGTGGATATTTTAATCTTTAATTACATTTCTTAAAGTTGAAAAAAAAAGAAAAATCTACATTGATTTATATTTTTACGAGCCACAAGCTTTAGTATTTAATGATGTACCAAACTTTTGTTTTCTTTCTGGTTACAAGTGTGAATTTTTTTGTTGAAAGAAAAAAAAAGTAAAAGAGATTTGAACATTGATCCTCTTAAAACAATTTATGTTGAGATTTTCCTCATGGTTTAGGAGAGCAAAACAATTAAAGCAGGATGTTATGCTTATAACTTGATTTTTCTTTTTTTTTAAACATTGTAAGACATTTTGATAAGCTTTGATTAAATTTATTTCTTGACTTTCTGATGCTTTTAAAGTTTAATGGGTTGAATACTCTTCCTTCCAAAAACATAATCGGTATAGGGTCAATCTATGCGAAATCATACAGGAAAAGAAAACAATGTTGCTCACTATTTTTAATTTTTAAAACTTTTAGCCTGTTATTTAACTGTTATGTTGGGAGCCTGAAACTATGGTTTAAAAAATTCTAAACCTTCAGAATTATTTTTGGCAACCATTTTTTAATAGCTCCGGAAGCGACTTTTCATGAAAAGAGTACTTTACGAAGATGCTTAGAACTTTTTTGTTTATGAATGTATCAAAATGATTTAAACAACATTTGATTGAGCAGAAAATGACCTAAATTTTTATAACAGTTATTTTTCTGATAAGTATTAACAAGTTTGAGAAAAAATGGCTTAAAAATAGGATTTTCTGTGTGAAATTTTATATTTTTAGCATAAAAATATCAGTAGAGGGAAGTAAGACTCGCCCTTACTTTTTTTTCCCTTGAATAGATATCCCATAGGACTATTCCGATAATTAGTATGAAACATTTGAAGAAAGTAATTTTTTAAAATATAATTACTCAAACTTGGCATCTTGGAGAAAAAAAAAAGCTAAATTTAAGATTTAGTATTTGAAAAGGGACTGAATGAAAATCTATCAAAATTTAAGTGGATAACTTTCTTATAGTAGTAAACATGTTGCAAAATTGTTATAAGTGATCTCTTGGTAGTTTTAGAAATATATATGCGAACACATTGATCCGTAATATGCACCGCCGCCTAGTGGTAAAATGTAAAATGAGGGACTTCGCGCTGTAACCATAAAAAGAAGCGCACCTAAAACCAGAGAAGCTAATATCAATAATCATTAAGCCAAAGAAACACTGAAAAGGATTCAGTTGGTCTGTCATCATTTTATTACAATCCAATGTAGTAAGTATAAACACATATCAAATCATCTCTCCACATACCATTATAAGGAGGTTGCTGAGTGGCTCCACTATACTGCGCAGTAGCTCCAGGAGGCGGCTGGTAAGGTGCAGGTGCAGGTGCAGGTTGATAGTAAGGATTTGGTTGTTGATAAGGAGGTGGAGGAGCAGATGGAGAGCCTCCCTGTGCAGCGCCATTGGCTACAACATTGAACCCTGGTTGGGCAGGGGGGCCACCGGGATATCCGACGAGACCTGTAGGACCAGCCTGAGGGTAATTCTGGGATCCTGGCGGATAAGCATAAGGAGGAGGATAGATGCCCGGATAAGGAGGAGGCATGTCCGTCGTGTACACGCTGTTAGCTGTAAACAGAAAAGTACCATCCAAATTTATACGCATCAGCAATTTTATAGATCAGTTTAGTTGTGTCATGATAGAAATTAATGAGTCCTGAACAAATTTTGATAAAAGCTGAAAATACTGAAAATGATTGCAAGTGGGATGGAAGTCTACGATTTGTGTTATGTTCGTCTACTAGTGATGAAGAAGCACAGAAGACGGTTTGCATAGCTCGCTAGACTTTAATTAACATCTAAAATAGCGGCCACAACACAATTGACATAAACATTTCACACAGATCTATATTAGGACATTTTAGCATGCACTGATGATACGACGCCAAGCGTCTCGCGATCGTCGTGTTGTTCTTCTACCCTCGTGAGCTCCGAGTACGGTTACGGTTAATCCCCTATAACACAGTTACAGTTAATCCGTTATTACACAATTTGCACTAATGTTAGAAATAAGAACTCAAATCTAGTACTGTAAAATGTACAACTTAGGTGCCATTTTTAATGAATCAGACGTATATCCTAACACTAAAAGAATATTTATTAAACACAAATGCTACACATTATCTTATCGATAGCATATTTAAAAAGATATATAAAATATAGAGAAGACAATGGTTTTTTAAAGACAAAACTGATTGTATTTTTAAAATACTTCAACAAATTTAAAAGTCAAGTGAGAAAAGAAAAGCCTCAATGTGACAAAAACTTTAGCGGCTCAATTTAGTACTTAGGGTTAGAAATCCACGCGTCAAACCAAACTATTTGGTCGCAAAATGCCATGTACGATCGCTTACTTCTAACACTGACTTGCATCTGTTTCACAAAAGGAGAGTTATCACTATTTGAACATGTTGTTTTTTTATTTTTACTAGAGATATTCCTCAATACATTTTTACAGAAGCTGCTTAAAAAGGTTTGAAAGCCTAACATTTCGGATCATAGTGATCACAAGTATTTAACAAGTCCACTAAATTCAGTTTACAAAAATAACAGAACTCTTTAAAAAGTCATTAGGGTGTTGGAATCAATGACATAAAGAAAACTACTAGACACAGGACTTAATAGAAAAAACAGCAGTTGTCCTATATTCTTGAGAACCTATATTCAAGTAAAAATCTGCGCTTTCATACAATCTTTAAAAAAACTGCTAAAAAATTTTAAGTGATGGATCTTGGCTTTTGTCAGTTCACGCATATTAAACATATAGATGTGTATTAAGACTTATACTGTTTTAGTGAAATTATTATTTTTTTTTTCATTTCCATTGATCTTTGTATAGAAAAAATTGTTTATTTAACAACAGTTATTTTTTTATTTTTGCTCTTTTTTAGTGTAACTTACATAAGTAAAATTATATGTAACACATTGTAAAACGGAATACTTGGTAAATTTTCAAGGACACTTTCCAATAATTTCATTATTACTAAGCTATCAAACAAATATTGTTGAAATGCATGATAAATCTTGCATTTAGATGATGAATAACACTTATGCTGGTTTCATACAAACTGCAACATATAAAAGAAAAGTCTTTGCCATCGACTCTCTGTGCGCATTAACGGTTTTCCCCAATTTCATTCATGTCCTTAGGTTGTCAATTACTTCCTAGAGGGCTGCTATTTACTCCATCACTAAAAATTACTTTTATTCAGAGGAGCATCATTTGTTGATAATGCTACAATTGAAACAGAAAATTTGTTGCTGAAGATGTATACTGCAGCTCTGGTAAATTGAGTTATGACCTTGACAATGCATACTTCTATTTGAGGTAACAGAGTAAGGTAATTAGCACTGAGCACTCAAGCAATTGTTTAGCAAAAATTTACAGCTCAAATCAGCGCCAATAAAACATCCCTTTTCTATGAACTCTCAAAAAAGATGTAAACATAGTCAAGGTCAAAGACTAACTAATCAGAGCCGCACTGTAAAGCCACAGCAAGTTATGAC
The DNA here is from genome assembly GCA_038373865.1 of Uloborus plumipes. NCBI lineage: Eukaryota > Metazoa > Arthropoda > Arachnida > Araneae > Uloboridae > Uloborus > Uloborus plumipes. The sequence goes on along the minus strand of JAXGGA010003517.1, from coordinate 43,639 downwards.
AACATATTTATGGCTGTTGCGACGCATGTGAAATCAGCACTTATGGCCCATGCTACGACATTACTTGCCAAACCATCTCAACATACTCCCCAAAAATTATAGCACACGTTTCAAAACCTGGAAATTAAAAAAAACTAAAAAGCAACAAATACCTGGTGGGGCGTCAGGAAACACGTGCGTTGGGGGCACAAATCCATTAATACCTCCCGAAGGTGGCATATATGCCGGAGGAGGTGCAGGGTAGTAGGGTCCTTGGTGTGGCATGTAAGGCGGAGGCTGGGGAGGCATATTTTGACTAGCTAAAAGAATCATATTAGACCATGGGAGCATGAGTGTTCAAAAACAACATTAAGCACAACTAATAGACAGAGACATGACAATAAACCAACATTAATCATTATAATAATTTAATAGCTTGGAAAAACTCTTAAAAACTTAACCTTCTTAAAATGATAATGAATAAGGATATGTGTGTGCATGTATACAAAAAAAAAAAAAAAATACAGTCTGAAAAATACAAACATGAGTAAGAAAATGAGAACTGATTTTTTTCTTTTTTAAAGCATATTTAAGAGTTCTAGTTTCGTGAAGATCTAGTATTTTCAAAACTAGAAAACACTAGAGTGCCTTCATTCCTCTAATAAAAAAGGGCACTCAGAGTGGCTAAATGTTTCATCGCAAAGATAATTCTTAATTGGAATTGAAATCAAAATGAGAACATTTGAAAATAATCGTCCTTTTAACTTTCAAGAGCTTTGTTCTCCAAACTTTAAAGTTGAAAAGAAAAAAAATTATTCATTTTAGAAATATTAAAAAATTATACACACAATTTTAACAACAAGCAGTAACTAAAAGTTGCTCAGTTCAGTATGGTTATAGTTTTGTGGATGGTCGGAAATAACTTTTACTATAAGTGAACAGGGGAACAATTGGTGCTTGGCAACTAACATACATTCTACCTTCTTGCCAAAAACAGAAAATATTGTTTACATTATTACCATGTTTGCTCTTCATGTTACATTCAATGGAGAATTTACCATTTTTTAATTAGATAAAATATTTATTTGGAGAACTATATTATCTTTATTAGAGCTTCTGATGTTGTCTAATTATACAGTTGACACATTATTTTACACTTAAATAGAAATTTTTATGTTATTTAATTGCTTGTTTCATTTTTTACGGAATGTTTCACATTTCAATGATATAATTCAATCATGGAGCTTTTAATATAATTTAAAAACTTGTTTCATTTAAGAGTAACAGAAAGAGACAAAATAACGAGCAGTATTGCCAGTAGCATAACCTTGAACAAAGATGGCTACAATTACTATAGTTGCATATCTGCCAACATCTACTGGAGAAAAAAAATCCAGTATATGATTGCTGCACATAGAAATATCAATTTGTTCATTGTTTTTTTGGAAAAAGAGCATAGATTTTAAAATATATTCCACACAATTAAATGCAAGTTTGTTGCATGATAGACATAATTCACAAAAATGCTCAAAATACAAGAATATCCTTCCAGAAAAACCAGCAGTAGAGTTGGCAAGTATGGAGTTGTAGAAAGTTGCTAACTATAAAATCCGTAGTTTCTATTGGCGATCAATCCAAGCACATGGTCAATATACATATATTCCACTCAAGCCCACCTTTTGCATGAACTCTTTTTAGGGTTGGAAACAGAATTGGTGTGTGTGGGGGGGGGGGACATTTTGCAAATCGCTGCTTGAAATGAACAACGGTATATCTGCAAAACACGACTTTTCAGGAGAGCGTTTCAAAGTTTTTGCAGTAAAACAGCATTTTGAAGTAAAATGGTATTAAGGGTACTTATGTCGAATTAACTTACATAGACATAGATGATAGACACTCCAAGCACTTATTCAGAACTGACACAATGGCGGCTGTGTCGTTGTTTACTGGGAAAAGCGTGCCAAAATAATAACTATGCACAAGGATATTAACGATTGCTGCGTGATATTTTGAAACTAGAGATATGCCGATAATACCACAAGAAAGAGTTAAAAAAAACAGAATTTTTTGATGTAATAAAAAAAAATCGATTTTTGCAGATATGCCGTTGTTTATTTCAAGCAGCGAAATGTTCTCTTTGTGCATGTATTAAAACTGAATTTTTTAAAACTTACTCCAAATGTTACAAATATGAGACAAACACATGCTACTATTACCTAACCCTAAAAATAATATGCACTTACAAATCAGTACATCTTAAAAATTTTATGATCAGTTTAAATTAACAAGTGCAAAACTATCGATCATTTTGTTTACTTGCTAACAAGAATGGCATTCTTCTCCCTTCTTGAAATGTCATTACCTGATACCTTTTCTCTTTTTAGATATTCTATGTGAAAAATACACATTACGTTGTAGAATCCCCTTATATTATCACACTAAAGGATGGGAATATGTAAAAAAAAAAAGGGTTGTATACTGGGCTCTAAAGCAAAATTTGGATACTATGCTTCTTGAATAATGAACTGCACATACAGCTGAGTTAAGACAGCATGGCATTGTAAAAGGTTAAATCAAGAACGAGTCTCACTTTAATGTGGGAAACTAAATTTATTACCTATAGAATATAAACTGAATTTTTCTAGACAGTTTTGGAAAGCAATTTTTCATGTTTTATTTAATTCTAGATTTATATAAAGGTATCAGCTATTTTTCAACATTTCATATTTTAAAACATTATGGTCAAGTAAAACTAACACAGAAGATAAAAATATACAACACTTTTTAAAAAGGCAACAAATCAGAATATGGAATAGGCGACAAAAAGCATGATATAACAAAATTACCCATTTTAGCAGCTCTCAACATTGCTTGTCCAAATTCTATGGCACCTCCACTGGAAAATTTCAATTTGAATGGAGCTTTTCCAACCCAGTTTCCTGAACAAAGCAAGAAACTTATTTAACAAATAAATATATGCTGGAACTAAGCTAATTATATGCTGGAACAAAATAAAAAATGTTCATTATCAACAGTTCAGTAAAATGTGTAAAAGTAAAAAATGGCATATCAAGGTAAAAAAAAATAATACATTTCTGTGCTCCAGAGGTCCTTACTGTCCTAACTACAACTTTTTTGCACATTGTCTGATTAAACTCTCAGTATTAAGCAGGAACAAGACAAATACACTCACTTTGTAGGAGTATATTATGGAGCAAAATGCTTTTAAAAAGTTGTTCGAACTTTGTTGGAACTTTACTCTCCTAATTTTGACAGTACACCTCTGGTGTGTCAACTGACTAACAAAATAGTAATAAAATAATAATAAATAAATAAAATAAAATTCCAAAATTTTGATTCAGATTGAAAAACTTAGCAACACTCAGGTTTAAGTGACATACATTTATTTTTATTGTACAAATTTTATTGCAATTTGTATAAATTAATGTATGTAAATGTTAATAATACCTCCATTTTGGGCATTTACAATTCCTTTAATATAATTTGCTCCAAAGACAGGTTGTTCAAGTTCCAGAGAAGACATACTGAAAAATGGGAAACTGAATGACTGCAAAGGATCCTTCTCAGATTTATTCATGAATATCATCTTAGGAAAGAAGAAATGAAAATCATTTTCTGCCACATTAACATACTAAAAATATGAAAAATATAAACATAACGAAACGAACGGTCGAATTTTATAAACGTACAACATAAAAGCATACATGAAATTAAGGTTTAGTTTTCTGAAGAAACACTATGTACAACAAAGCTTACATTTCAGTTCAAATATTTTTTTTTCAAAATAGATGTTTGTTTTGGTTTTATTTTGTTATGTCTGTTTCTTTTCTTTTCTTTTACAATGAAATGCCAAATTAAATACTGATTTTTAACAGCTGGGGTTGGTGCTGGTTGTGATATAATTATTGAAATGAGTTGAGTTTTAGGAGACGCTAAAACTCTAAGCACAACCCTGTGAAAACCTGAACTATAAATCAGCAATATTACTACTATTTACAAATTAATTATGTTCGTATTTTCACTGATAAATGTGTAAATAATTATCCTATTTTTCTTTATGAGCTATCTTGATTAAGTTCGATACTATTTCTCTTTTGCAAATAAGCAAATTCATTAAAACTGAAGCTTGTGGGATACTTTGTTTTCTTAAATGAAAAAAATATATAGCTCTTTGGTTATGGTTTCCACATTTGTCACGGAGTCCACGTGCCAGATTGTGATTGAATAGTTGTACACATAGATTCTGTTTAAATAGTTGTTGAAATGTAGGAATTAATCTTTTTTTTTTTAACCCATGCTCTTTCTCAAACCAAGCCTGTAGTACCCTCATTTTCAAGCATCCCCTATATGAGTGTTGCCTAGGCTAGAGCCTGGTTAATTCCAAACAGACAAATTACTGTTTAAGACGAATTGCTGTTTAGATGAACTACATTCTTGATCCCTGTCCTATTGTTTGCTGGTCGGATAAGAGGAACCTATTTTAAGGTTCCTTGGAATTCGTTTTACTCGACTGTATATGAAGCATCATTTATTCATTACCAACTAAATTTCAAAATTTAAATCATTTGATTAACACATATGAAACTTTCAACAAAAGTTGTATTGTTTATACTAATACATTATCATTATTGTGGTTTAAAGATTTTGTTTTCTAGATAATACATGGATAATTTTAAAATGAGATAATTTAGAATGCAAAATAAAAAGCTTTTAATTTGAACTAAGAAATTATGTATACTAAGAAAAGTACAACTTCTGAATGTTTAAAAAGTCTCATTTTTGTCTCATAACAACACAGGATTCCTATGATAAATTATACTGACTATATAGTATACAGCATAACATACAAGAACAGATTTCTAACACTTCAAATCAAAACTCAAGAGCAGTTTCCTAATAATAACTTTAGAATTTTTGGATTATAGAGTGTTCACTGCTGTCAACTTAATGTATAAAATGAAAAGTGGAAGTTAGTTGGAAGCAAGTATGCAAATTTTTTTTGAAGTAGTGTAAAGTTGACCCAACAGTGATCAAGGTTACTCTAAATAACAGTACATATAAATTGGAAGGAACTTACTCTGTGAGTTGTTAGATAAATCTTCCCTTTTTTTGATCCTCCAAAATCCTTCGTATTACTTCCATCAATTGTAAATTCAACTCCATCACAATATAACAGAATTCTGGAATCAGACATATATGGATTTAAAAAGAATACTTTTAGTTGTACACTCTATACAATATTCACGCGTATAAGCTCATAAACATTTGCATGCTGCAAGAATATTAGCTCTTTATAGCAGGGTTGGGGTTTTGGACGTCCAAAACTGGTTTTGGACAGGACAGGTGGGTTTTACTGTCCAAAACTGTCCAAAAGTGTCTTAAACTGTCTAAAGCATGGCAAAAGGGTTTTAAGCTGACTAATTTCTATTAGCTGTAATATTGATAATGCATACATCTTAGTTTCTTAGTGTTAATTAGTTGTAATTAATTAAAATTTGACAATATTTAATTATATTAGTAATTTTAATATACGTTAAAAAAATGAACAATATACTCATAACTCCACTGCATAAAAATTTCATAAAATAGGAATTGGTAGTACTGTCAAAAAAAGTCTTGAAGCAGTAATTTCAGTTCCATTTGTAACTCAAAATTTGTAAAACTGAAGTCTTTTGTGGTTTCTTTACAATAATGTTTTCAGCAGGGTGTAAAAAAATCAATGATTTTTTTAAAAAAATCAATGATTTTTTTAAAAAAATCAAAAAAATCGGATTTTTTTGATTTAAATCAGATTTTTTTGATTTAAATCGGATTTTTTTGATTTTTTTAAAAAAAATTAGAAACTTCAGTTATTAATTAATTTTTATTTATGAAGAACTTAACTTTAAGTTTTTAAACATACAAAAACACCGTTGAAGTAAAGTTTCACCAGTAAGAAACCCAGAAAAAAGTGTTAGGAGCCAATCTGAAAATAATCCTGTATACTAGCTAGGATAAAAATCAAATGGGGCAGGAAGCTCAACCCAATCCTCACTTCATTCAGCCCCACCCCCTCTTTATTTTGTTTATGTTTTGTAAAGCTGGAATCTGTTCCATTTCAGCCACTAATAAAGACTGCCCCCCCCCCCCCCCCGTTGCTAATGCAAGGCATAGAAAATTCATCTTCTGTTTGGTTGTTTTTGTTTTTTCTTTTCACTGAAAAGTATATCACACACATTCTATTATGTCCCTCCCCCCTCAATTCACTCTTTGCAACACCTGCCCTGCACATCTGGCACATATTTTGTGTCTTTGCAACATCTGGCACATATTTTCTTTATTTCACATATTAGACAACAAATAGCACTATTTGTGCATACATATTATTTGGAATGCAACCTTCCAGCATCTGTGGAGGGAGAGATGAGTAGGATTACTTTTCCATTTATTACATGAAAATCAAAGCTCTAAAAGAAAATGGTAAAAATAATGAAATTGGGATTGTCCAAGATAATTTTTTAAGGATTAAAATAAAAAGTGATTTAAATCAATGATTTTTTTAAAAAAATCAATTGATTTAAATCGCGATTTTAATCACTGATTTAAATCAATTGATTTAAATCATTGACACCCTGGTTTTCAGTGATGTTCAAATAATTTTTTAAACCTTAGATTGAAGAATAATAAACTGATGATAAAATGTTTTTTACTACTTAAGAAAATTTTGCTATTTTTGTTTTTAATACTGTGTATTTTGTTTCTAACAATATATATATGAAGGGCTCGGGCTTAAATAGTGGTATCTGACAAACTCGGAAAGACGTATTGTTTCAAATTAAAGAAACAAAAATCACTTGTAAAAAAAAAAAAATATACCCGCGACAGACAGCACTTAATCAATGTACCGACTTCATTTTTTAAACAGAAAAAACTTGCTACGGTAATGTCTCGAAGCAATAAATTCATATTTAAAAGAAAAAGTTTTGATTTTTTGAAATGCTATAGTTACCATTTTTTACACCCGAGCCCTTCATATGTGTATATACTTCCTCAAGAAAAAAAAAAAAAAAACATCCTAGCTTGCAAATATTTGGAAAAACTTATCAACATTTTCCAAGGATCAGTAATAATTTAGTGTCTGATTATGAAATGTCACTTTTGTCATTTAATCGTTTACGGTTAAATACGGCAGCTAAACTGGTCATGTGCTATCGGATGTTAAGAAGACCAATTGAACCAGATTACTAATGTGTACATATGTATATACATATTTTTTTTGAATTGTACTACTTTTAAATTTATTCCTAATATTTTGTGAAATAATTAAATATTCAGTAAATGTCGCTGTAACATTCTCAAATGTTGTGTATCTTTTTAATTAGTTGCAAAACTGATTTTTTGCATTTAAGTCGATTATTGTACCTTTTGAACACCCTCATTTGCATCTATATGTAAAAGAAGTTTAGCTAGTATTAAAAATAAAATAATATAAATTTATGAGAACTAATTCATTTTTTAATGAAGAATAGTAACTTCTAAGTAGCTAGATTAGTATCAGCTGAAAATCTTATATCTGTTTTTAAGTATATAGTTAAATGTTTACATTAAATAAATTAAGTCTTAACTTCAAGAATAATTTTGTGCTTTTGATATTTGTTCAAAATATAAAATTGTACTAAAAATGTAGTTTTGGACAGTTTAGGACAGTTTTGGACACATGGGTTTTGGACAGGACGGTTTAAACCATGGTTTAAACCGTGGTTTTTACCGTTCTGTCCAAAACCTTGCCAACCCTGCTTTATAGAATTCAGCAGTGCAAACTTTGTCAGGGTTTTATAGTTTTGCACAAAGCTCGTTGCAAAGCTTAAATATAGATTATATGCAAGATATTTGTCATACGCAGAGAGACCAATGAAAATCATACGCATAAAGAGTAGCGTTTCTTCCAGACCAAACAAAAGGGGCAGGGTTGTTTTTTTCAGATAAAAGGTCACTTTAACTAAACTAAAGAGGAACCTTTTAATAACACTAGTCGACAAATTTTCACTTTTTTTCCCTAACAAAGATGAAATTAACTGTTTTTGACTAATTTTGCAGTGTATAATTCAAAAATAATAGTAAAAAAGCTGTAGCACATACAGCTTTTTTGTTATGAATTTCTAAAAAGCACTGAACATAACTGAAAAAACATATCAAACACACCTTTTTTCAAGGATCATAATAACTTTTTTTGAAGTTTCAAGAGAGACTCAAAGTTCAAAACATGACCACTAACAGCAAAGAAGGGGTTCTTAGGGGGTGTACCCCCTCAAAATGAGCAGAAAATCACCCAAAATGATCTTTTCATTCTTGTTTTTTTAAAATGTCGTTTAAAAAAAAATTTGATGTAAAATCAGAGGATAGGACCCCCTCCTATGATTCCTACGTCCGAAAAAATTTTCCCACTGTAAAAAAAATTTTTTTTTTTTAAATTAAAAACCGATTTTATGACTGTCGCACGCTAAATACGAGACACATCGCAGGTCTTCAGAAAGACGGCGTATTCTGACTGGTTCTTATGTAAAATTATCTCCAAAATCCAAATATGGCCCCTTTTCTTTCCATCACTCTCCACTTTTTGCCAAAAGCCCCCTCTGATACAAAGCCGTAAAATGAAAAAAAAAAAAAAAAGATCTTTTTTTTTTTTTGTTTAAATATTTTACAGCGCAAAAATTTTTTTGGGCATAGGAATAATAGGAGGGAGTTTTACACTCTGATTTTACACCAGAAAAAAAAATTTTAAAACATTATATTAAAGAAACCAGAATGAAAAGATATTTTTTTATGATTTTTTGCATATTTTGAGGGGATACACTCCCCTTGTCCCTCTTTTTGTTATCGGTGGTCATGATTTCGGACTTTGAGTCTCCCTTCACCTCCAAAAAATTTAGGAGTTAATATTTTGCTCCTTTTCCCTCCAAAAATAGGCATTTGGTGCGAAAATCATAAAAAATAGTAAAAATTATTTTTTTTATTACGGAAAATTGAGACGTGGTGGGACTTTTTTACTTGCAGGTATTTAAATAACTATATGATTAAGTAATAAAAATAATAATTTGGTTGTTGTTAGTGAACCACTGTCGACCAGTGTAATATTTTATTTGAAAACCATTTCCTACAAAACCTTCCCTATAAAACCCAAGCATTCAACATTTTGTTTAAATAATAAGAAGCTTTTCAATGTTTATTTGTAAAAATAATTCAAAAAACATTCTGATTTAATAATCAAATCAAATTCTAGAGGATAAGCGAAACTAGGGAGTCACGTTTCACGGCTAGGCTTGTTTAAATCCCTCCCTTTCAAGAAAAATTGCCTTAGTACATTTGTGTAGACGTTCATGTGATGCTCAAATATAGATTGTTGCATTTAACATTTAAACAACACAAGAGGTGATGAAAATGGAGTTATATAAATACAAAAGTTTTAAATATTGTACAAAAGATATGATGATTACAATCTGCATACTAAAAACTAACTTAAGTTACTATTTTTTTACAAAACTAATAGATGTTGTAGTTTGTTGTGCTTATATAGTTTGTGTAATTTCCCTGCAATTATTATTTTTCAAATGTTTTGTTTTATTACCCCGACTTGGAACATAAGCTAAATATATTTTATTGCGTTGTTTTCCAAAACAATCATGTCGAGTAAACACTGAGATCACCTCAAAGATAGTTAAAAGATTTTATTTTACATTTACTTCACGTCCGTCTTCTAAGCAGACACCTCGTCGATCACAGAAAATATCAATGTCACTGTCAACTAGTTTTATTGTTGAAAAATTAAATTTGTTGACCGTAAGTAGCACATGCATGTAATTACACAAACACACATGAATATCACATCGATTTTCGAACAAATTGTGAGTACTTAAGATGATCAAAGCAACAAAGTGATAACTGCGCAAAATCAAAGCATAACAGGAGTTACTTACATTTCTCCGTTATATATCAACACCCCACCGTTGGCGTGAGCTGTATTTAACGACATGTCATCAGTATTCTACGGAAAACACTCCTTCAGTACAATATTTTTCTACGAAAGGGCAAAATTCAGATCGAATGACAGCAAATATTACATCACTGTGGAGTGGTCATATGAGTTGTCGTTAGCAAAAATCTGCGCTGCTCCCGTCATTTAATCTTTTATTGAGGTTACAGATAAAAGAATGTTCTAGATTAACTGATAAAATTTCAAAGCGAAACTGAAACAAGTTTAAAACATACGAAAAACTGATTGATAATGCTTTATAATTGCAACATTAGGAAGTTCTTTTTCCCCCTTTTTAGTGAGGAGTTTTCTAATAATGCTTTTCATTCAGTGTAGATGCAGCAATAGAACTTATAACTTTATAGTTAACTGCAACTGCAAAAATTAAATGGCGGTAATCGTGTGCGTTTGTAAACATTGCGCTGAATAGCGTGGTAAATATTGAGAAAATTCTATTATGTTATCTATTAGTTGCAGATTCTAAACGAAAAAATACGTACCTAGCTTTCTGAATTCTCATCAAACACTCCAAGCGGAGGTAAATGAGTTTTGTTGCATTAAAAAACCAACAAAATCCCTTATCTCTGGGAGAGAGAAAATCTGGCGGAATTCCGAAACTAAATGCATTTAACACCTGAAAAATTAAATTGTGCTCCATATTTGCAAAGAAACAAAAATTAGCAACATGTCTTCAGATGAAGAATATTTGATCTCACAAGTGATCAGTTATATGAAGACGGATGTAGCAACTGCAAAATCTTTTATGATATTTGCGAAAAGCGTGTTCCCTAAGAGCTTTCCTGTGTTGTTTCAGTCTTATAAAATGGAGCGTATGGAGGAAAACCTTGAGGAATGTGCATTATGTTTGAGTGATTTAGTTAAGCAATTTCCTAATGAAGCTCTCCTTGTGCGAGAACTGAGAAGTCTTGCTGATGCTTTATATGCTGAAGATGAAAATTTTCTCAAACTTATTTTCGAAAAATTATCTGAAGATGTGAAATATGAAGTGATGCTCGCTGTAACTCGTAATTCCCAAACTGTTGAAGAACATTGTAAGTTAATGTTGCTGTTTTTGAAAAGACTTCCTAATGCAAGGCTCCTACAGCATGGCAAGGATATAATTGAAACTTTATTGAAGGTGGAATCTGGTCCTGGCATCAGTGTTCCTATCAATTTGTTCAGAAAAATGCTTGTTTTTGACGCTTTGCCTCTAATTTTGAAAGTGTCTCAATTTGAATATAAACTTAAGCCACATATATTTCCAATGTTACAAAAGGCTGTTGAATTCTATGTTTGTTGTATGTTTTGCCCTCCTACCCCTCAAGATGATGCTATACGTAAAGAAGTTATACCTCTATCTGATGACAATCCTGCTGAAGGCTGGAAACCCCTGTTAAAACTTCTTGAAACTGTTGCTTTGCGTTATAGGTGGAGTTATCCAGAATTGTTTGTCACAAAATTTGATGACTTAAGTTTGGGAACACTTTTAACCCTTTTGAAAAGGAAAAATAAAACATTGTCTGGCCTAACAAGTGAAAAACACCGAAGTGAAGAATCATCTGGCTATGAAGAAGCTTATTTTTGCTTAGTGGTGACATTTTTTTACTACTTGCATCAATTTGGAAGACTTATCCATCCAGACATTTTCTCAAGCACTCTGACTGGACCTTTTAATTTTATTATGATGGAAGGTATATCATACCCTCAAGAAGAGTGTGATAAAACCATATGCAATGATTATAAAAGAACCACCAAAGGGTTTGTAGCTGTTAGTAAATATGCACCTCCAGAAAATGCCAAAGTATTGCTGAATGCTTTTTCAGTAGTATTGGAATGCTGGGTTTTGTTGCACCGCCACCAGCATTTAATGAAGGAGTTCAATTTTTTGGGTAAAAATCTAAAATTAGAAACATGGCCTGTGTTCCAAGAATTTTATGTTTGTGTACTAATGCATGAGAGAGCTCATAGAGAAGCCATTGATCATCTGGGACGAATTCAAGATAATTGCAAAGACGTTGCTTACAAAAGCAAAGTTGCATTACAAATAGCAAGTTGTTATCAATATTTAGTGGAATTTGAACATTCACTGAAAATCTTGTTTGATATTATTATGAGTTTATCTCCCAGTTCATCAACAAACTCTGTAAAAACTTTGAGTAAGTGCCCAGCTAGATATCTTTATTTTATGGGTTATAACAATAGAGAAATTCTTCAATATTGCATATCTCTATTGTTGAAACTTTATAAAACACAAGATAAGATTGATGAATCTTACAAAGATATGGCATTAGGTTACCAACTTATATTGATGCAGTACGATTTAGAACATGAATATGAAACATTAAATTCCTGCATAGAAACTATTTCAAAAGCTAAAACATTTTGTTTTCCAAAATTCTTTAATTATGTGATCAATGTTGAAATTTTAGAAGCAGTTGCTTATTTATCTACCACAGCTGGTGGCAGTGTAAACTTAGAAATTTTAGCTTCTCCAACTTTTCAAGCCAGTAAGCAGAGAGCTGTTACTAGAGGTATAAATAAGGGGGCTAAAGACGATCTAAAGCAGGCTTTTGTCAGTCAAATGGCCCGATGTCATGAAAATCTTGATACACTTTTCATTGAATTCATAAAGGAAGAGCACAGTTTTTTGCTTTTACCTCTATTAAATAGTGATTAACTATACCACAAAATCTGTTTAAGAACTTTTGAAGTGAACAAAGAGGAAAGTAATTCTCAAACAGTATAACATTGTTCTTAAACATTAACGAAACAAATCAAAATGTATTTAATTTGATGGCGTACGAAAAATGCTTGCATTTTTTGCTCCACTTAACATTGCAGTTGCTGTATGTTTTTGGTGCAGTATTCAGTTCTTGGGGCTGTGTATGAGAAACTAGTTATTTTTAGAAATAATTCTTCAGAATAAAAATTTCTCTTACAGTTGGGGCTTATGATTAAGATGGCTATATGTCCTGTTTTCAGGTAGCTTGACCCATTTTCCTTACACATACAGTAAACTCCCGATTATCCGTGTATTAGAGTTGCACAGTGACCGAAGATAATTTGGAAAATAGGTAAAAAGCAATAATAGTGCATGTTATAGCTAAATAAAGTTGATATGTTTAAATGAAACATGAAAACAAAAGTGAAAGACCCGCAGATAATCTGGAGTTTACTGTACTAAAAGGTTCCATTTTCTGAAGTACGAAAGGCGCACTGTATGCTTTAAATAAAAGCTGTTGGATGGGGGGGGGGGGAATGGGCACCCCTGTTGTAACAAGAGACCAATCACATGATCAGAGGTTAAGGATAGATTTAAATAACAAAAATATGAATTTGTGATCTCTTAAGTCATTAGAACATTTTAAATTGCCCGGCTCCTCTCTATGCATTGCACATTTGATAGTATTCTTTAAACTTACATGCTAATTTAATATTAGTGTTAATGCATTACGAACATTTTAGTTACGTAAATGGATTAAATTGGACTGGTTGGTTCTTCAACTTATTGAGCCTATCGTTCCCCTCCCCTTTCTTCTTTGAAAAAAAAAAAACAGTTGGCGGTAGTAACCAGACATTTAAAAACATTGGTGTAAAAAACAGTAATTTTATCCTATTACTCTTAAAACTAAAAGTTAGAATTTTTTTGCACATCTCCCCCCCTCCCCCAAATAGAAAACACAATTGATTGGTTCTATTGGGTGTGTTAGTGAAAGAGCCTTAAATGGGTCAAGCACCAAAAAAAACTGATAAACGTTTGAAGAAAAATATAAGACTTAGATTAAAAATACAAGACAACGTGTCTACAAGTACAAATAAAAGGTTAAAATAGAGTTAAAAAAAGTTTTTTTAACTCTATTTTAACCTTTTATTTGTACTTGTAGACATGTTGTCTTGTATTTTTAACTTCATCAATTGTACAAAGTTTTCGACTGCTTTTCTTACAAATTAAGACTTAGATTATTGAGTTAATTTTCTGAAACAGAATTACGTTTTTTTTTTTTACCTTAGATTCTGGGAGAATTAAAAGCACCGACAATTTTTATCTTGTGATTTCTTGTATGCACTTTGAGCAATTGATTTTGTATACATTTTCAATTTCAATACTTGCTTGCCTTGTATTTTTATTATTTTTTTATTTTTTTAATACTCATTGACACCCTGACGCCCCTCAAGAATTTATCACTCTCTTGAAGAGTCAAATAACTTCTTTGATGGCTGTCGCCTCCTGGTTGGAAACTACCGGTTTAAACCCTTCTTGCTAGAGTTTGGATTTTGGATTTCCAACACTGGTTTTGTTCAGGACAGGTGGGTTTTACTGTTCAAAAGTATGCTAAAGTTACGGGAATTTAATCTAATCAATATGTATTTACTGCAATATATGTAACGTATAAATTAAAAAACATTAGTTCTAATACATAAATATTTGACAATAATTTTCTCTGAAATATTAATATTAAAATTAAAAAAAAATAATACTAATATTGAAAGTAAAAAAGTAAATTCACCAATAACACTGCTACTTAAAATTTCCGTAGACAGGGCCGCCGTTTAGGGAGGGGATACTGGACCTCTGGTACCGGAGCCCGGAGCTTTGGGGGGCCCGTAAGGTTGTGAACATTTTTTTCCAGTAATAATGTCAATAATTTCATTAAAAAAAAAAAAAAAAAAAAAGCTGTTTTTCAAAAAAAAAAAAAAAAAAATCTCGCTTTCCCTTGTCGATTCTCACTATGAATCAATTGCTAGTGCAAACACTAATGAATGAAACACACTTGCGCAAAGGAAAACGCACCGCTTTCCAAAAACTACAGAAATTCGTCAAACGTAAAACCAAGTCTAAACTCATTGACAAATATCTCTTGCACTTTAAGAACAAGAATAAAGTAGTCCTGGGAGCTTTTTTTAACCGAAAGGGCAGCGCAGTTCCTTGGGGACATGTGAATGCAATTTCAAACTATTAATTCTGAAGTTTGTCAGACCAAACGTCAAAAATTGTGTTTTTCTGTTTTCAAACTTGTCGTTTCGTGTAAAAAAAATATTAAAATTATCTGGCTGTACATATAATGTGAAAATAAAATCAGATGCACACTTTCGCAACTAAAAAAAAAAAAGTTTTTTTGAAAAAAATTTTCTCAATGTTTTTTTTTTTTTTTTTACAATTGCAAATGTGCTGAAACGACGACACAAAAATATGCATTTGGAGGGGGGTCAGAGGTGCATTAAAATTAGTACCGGGCCGCATCGCTGGTAGCGGCGGCCCTGTTCGTAGATGACTGTTGGTAGTGTTAAGAAAAGAAATTTGCAAAACAACCAAATGAACTAATTTCCCTTATATATAAAACTCAAAAAAAAAAAAAATTACAAAAAAATGCTTTTAAATCTGTAATATACCTATTTAGAAGGAAAAATAGGTTTAAGAAAAATTTGTGTATGCTATTGTTTTAACATGATGTTTAAATAATAAGAAAAATTAAATCCTCCAGAAAAATAATAAATTGTTGATATACGCTTATACAAATTGAAATGTTTAGTCAAGAGCTGCAATACCTGTGTTACTAGATTAAAATCAACAGCATAACTTTAATGTATTTTAAATAACAGTCAACTCTTGATATCTTGACTTCGCTTAACTCGAATTTCCGATTAAGTTTTTGGATGGTCCCGAATTGCTGTAATGTTCTGTAGCTGAATTTTTTTCTCGTTAACTCGAAGTCACTTTGCTTATCTGGAAGTTTCAGGCAGCTTTTCAAAAATATTAATCATCCTAATTATGCTTTGACTAATTGACTTTGCTTAACTCGAATTTCTGCTTAAGTTTTTGGATGGTCCCAAATTGCTGTAATGTTCTATAGCTGAATTTTTTTCTTGTTAACTCGAAGTCACTTTGCTTATCTGGAAGTTTCAGGCAGCTTTTCAAAAATATTAATCCTCCTAATTATGCTTTTTTCGCTTTTAGATGCCAAACCAACCAACCACTTGACAGTAGTGTCTGATAGAATTTTTTTTGCCATTTTTACCATTTGCTCTTTTGGTGAGGCAACAATTTTTCCTTTATTGAATGCGTAATTTAATTGACATGCCCCCTCCCCCCCACCAGTCAACTCTAGAAAAGAGCAAAGTTTGAAATGTGCTTGTTATGTAACATTTTCTGAGCAGTTATTTAAAGATAAGTTCTTTCCAGTGGTTCTATTAGAGCATAGTACAAAAGAAGAGATAAAAATTGTTGGAAAAGGGACTAGCAATACAAAGCATTCTCCTGATTTATCCCTTATCTTTCCCTGGTTTAAAAAGTGGCAATTGTAATCATGCAGGGTGTCCTATCTATCCCCTGGGAAAAGGCTAGACCAGTTGAATTCCTCATTTGAAGAAATTCGACTGATAGCAGAGCTGTTAAATGCTCAACTGTTAGAAAAATGTGCAATTTTTTAATAAATTTTTTGTTTTATGATCAGAGTCCTATTTTTGTTTTCTGGAGAAGTACAAAAGAAGTTTTTGTTCTGTTCTACACATTTGTGAGTGTGTTTTCTAATAATCATTATGAGTGTCTTATTAAGGAAATTTTAAGTTTTAAATATCTCGAACTTCGGTTGTATCGAATATTTTTCTTGGTCCTTTGTACTTCAAGATAACAAGAGTCGACTGTACATATTTGAATGTTTATATTTAATAAATAAGTTCTACCTTTTTAAAATTAATAATATATTTCTTTAGTAGATTTTATTCTGTTTTTTAGATTTGTTCGCAAAATACAATTTCGCGAAAATTTATTTTTGGGCAGGAAGGTTTAAACCAGGGTTTTTGCCCTAGTGACCAAAACCATGCCAACACTACTCTCTAACATTTTTGGGCCATTTAAAATGGTAAGAACTGTGTTTGTCCTGTTCACAAATCCTCAACCTTGCTCATTTTTTTCTCTCCCCACCCCCTAAATAAAATTTGTTTTAGACAAGTTCAGTCATGGAAGATGAACAATAGTCTGCTTTCTTTTGAGAAACATGTTTTCATATTTTTATTTTATTTCTTTTCAATATTTGTATCTCAAAGCTAGACTGTCGTAAACCATACTATCAATATTGAGCAGGATAGGGTAATAAAAATATTTTTGAAAAAAAAAAATTGAACCGACTTCGGAACTTCACTCAGAAAATGCTCTAAAAAGTAAAAAATAATTTTATTCTTTGAACTCCATCGATACTACATTTAAACATAAGTTTTGAAGTCGGCGCAAAAAAAGCCAAATAGAATCACTCGAAACTATAAATATAAATTTAAATGAACCCAGGTTCTTTATTCGCATTCGCATTCATTGAAAAATACATATACAAATATTCAGCTCTCAATTTTCAATTATTTCTCTGAAAATGTTGGCAAAATATAGTAAACATCATTTTACCTATAGTTTTTGCGCCGACTTCAAAACTTATGTTTAAATGTAGTATCGATGGAGTTCAAAGAATAAAATTATTTTTTACTTTTTAGAGCATTTTCTGAGTGAAGTTCCGAAGTCGGTTCAATTTTTTTTTTTCAAAAATATTTTTATTTTAATCTTTTTAGTGTAAATGTACGTATGAAATAAGGTAATGCTTCCATTGCAAAACTTCACCTAATTTTCTTAATGCTTCATAAAATAAACTATGTAAGAAAAAAAAGAAAGTATCAACGCGTCTAAAATTTTAAACGATTGACACTAAAAAATAATCCTTGTTATTCTCTGGTATTTATTTGTGTACTAGTTTAATTAAAGGCTAAATATTAACGGCTTTTCAACTAATTTACTAGCTGCGTGGCCCGGCGTTGCACGGGCTGTAATGTAGTGAAGGCAGTTTGAGAAAACTACTCGCCACCAAGGCGGCTCGCCTTTAAAGTAATGAGGAAAGTTTAAACAGTTTACTCGCCGTCAAGGCGGCTCGCCTTTACAGTAGCGAGGAAAGTTTCAAAAAACTACTCGCCGCCAAGGCGGCTCGCCTTTAAAGTACCAAGGAAAAGTTTAATAAACTACTCCCCGATAAAGCGGCTCGCTAAAAAGCTTTCCTGCATCAAAGAATCAATCGAATTATTTGCACATGCTTCCTCAAAAATAAAGACGATGTCAAGTAGCGCATGCTTAGCACTCTCCCTAAATAACAAATAAAATTCCTTTCCAAAAATAATTATTTACAAACCGCTTTCTTCCTGTAAAATTAATTGCAAAATTCTAAACGAAAAAGTTCTTTTAATATTTGGATCGCAGCCAAAAAAAGCCCCTTCTAAAAACTGCAATTGCAATTTTATTTAAAAACACATTTTCAAAATGGTACCAGAGAAAATATATGTCATTAATAATTAGAATAAAAACAATTGTTAGAACTTTGTTATAACACGTATTCCAAATGACAATAGAAAAAAATAACTCTTTCATTTTAAAAAGTTCAATTTAATTAACGTTTTAATTTAAAATCGCAACGGAAAGAAATAAATATCTTGGAATTTTAAATAGTTCAATAATTTAATTAACGTTTTAATTCAAAATGGCAACGGTAAGAAATGTCTTGGAAGTTTAATCATTTATTAGGCTTAATCGCTTTAAACTTGACTACTTATTAATTGATATCTTCGCTAATTAAAATCGTATAATTATATAAACTGAAACTAATGAAGCCTGAAAAATTACCTATCTATCGGTACCTGGTTCGACTTTCAGTTCATTGGCGTTCAGGAGAAAGAAGCGTGACATAGATAGATAGTTAGAAAGAAAGATAGAAAGAAAGAAAGAAAGATAGATACTCGGTTTTTAATATAAGTAGATGTTTCAAAACAACACTAGATTCTCGCAGTTCATAAAATTTCACGACGTATTACATAGGTGGCCCGCTAATGAGTTTTATGTTTGATTCAGTTAAGCCTTCATTCACAATTTTCATGATCATTATAATAACTGTTTCATATTAATCACGTTCTGTAACAATGGATTTCATATTTAATCATTTAGGACAAATCGCTTTAAATTTGAGCAAAAATTTGGAGATTTTCCTCATTTTCTTCAGAATTCCTTTATCAAACCTTATGTAAATTAAGACTAACAAAACCTGAAATATTACGAATCAATCAGTACCTGGTACGACTTTCAGTTCGTTAGAGTTCAGGAGAAAAAAGCAGGACATAGAAGCACTCGGTTTAAAATTTTCAAAAAGACCATAGAAAGGAGTTTCATTATACAATCCAGAGAAGCCTGGCATTCAAAATGGTCATTATTACGATTACTGTGATCCCAATTTCTTTTTCGAAAGATTTCTGAAGGTTCCCGTTATCGAACCCGGACCACGAGAGGATGGGACCAATCGGAAAGAAAGACCTTTCTAACAAAAAAAGAATTTTTGAAATCGGTCCAGGCGTCTTCGAGTAATCTTGGAACATACCGAAAAAAAAAAATTTCTCCGACGAATTGTATAACCTCCTCCTTTGTTGAAGTCGGTTAAAAAATGTTTGCCTAGTTCAGACAAAGGTTGGAACTTGTTTTCTTATAACGGCTAGTAAAGAATTCGAAACGGTATTTTTTAAATAGAAACATTGTTATTACTCTATGTAGAATATGACTACCTACATTGCAGCAATAACAGGAAAATCATCATTTTTGGATTTACGTTGGTCTGGTTCCAAGATTAATTATCGAAATTGTCTATTGGTATGCAAATGCATTCAGAAATTAGTAAATGAGAAATTACTTTTGTGTATCATATTCTTAAAATAAAATTATTTTGATAATAAGCTCAACGTTTCTAAAACTTTTATTTGAACACAAGTAAAAATATTTTTTATCATGATTTTATTTTTTCATTCCATTCTTTAGGAGGATATATAAATAAAAACACCTAGTTCTTGGAATGGAAAGAATTTGAGAAACATAATTTTCAGTAAGTTTTTTTGATAAGGAAACACTCCTTTTGGAAATATGAGCTTATTTTACAGGAAAAATAATGGTTACTTAATCGATGTATTTTATAATTATTTAGGTTGGCATTAATTATTTAGGGTAGATGTTCTAGAACAATTCACAGTTCTAGAACCTTAATACATTTAGGAAGTTTGCCAAAAAGGTACATTTGCATTTTGCATGGACAAGATGTCTTATTGGACTGTTCATATCAAGTGGAGTTCTTGATTTTACTTCTTTCAGCCAAAAATTCCCGGAAGGTGCAGCACCTCATATAGTTTATTTAGGATTTTTTGCCTTTCTTTTTCTCTGTATGGAGAATTGTACTACAAGAATTGGCAACCTACGACTGGGGGTCTTATACAACCCAAGGATAAAAAGGGAGAAACATGCTCTATGATATGAGTCAGAAATCGACATCAACAACATACATGAGAATATTAAGTTTTCCATGGAAACTGAGAAGCACAGAATGTTACCATTTCTGGATGTCTGTGTCAGCCGGAGGGAAGACGGAACCCTTGGCCATTGTGTTTACCGCAAGCCAACACATACAGATCGCTATCTACACAAGGACTCCAATCACCATCCTCAACAAAAGAGGGGAGTGTTAAAAACACTTTTCGTCAGGGCCTCTAGAATCTGCGAACCGTCTGCTTTTGAAAATGAGCTTGCCCACCTTACTAATGCCTTCCAGGCCAATGTATTTTTTAAACAAGAAATTAAGAGAGCTTTCCACCCCAAGACTGAAAGAAAGACGCCTAAAGAAGAACCGGTCAAGTCCATAGCCTACCTTCCCTACGTTGAGGACGTCACAGACCAAATTGAAAGACTTTTACGTCGACATAATATTAAGACGGTTTTTAAGCCCTCCAATAGAGTCAGCGACCTGCTGCGTTCAGTGAAAGATGCTAGAGATCCGTTGTCCGCCGCAGGAGTTTATAAGATCCCCTGTTCCTGTGGATTAGTTTATATCGGGACGACAAAACGGAGCGTTAATACAAGAATCAAAGAGCATCAGAGAAATTGCCGGCTGGGTCAGACTGAAAAGTCGGCGATCGCGAAGCACACTTTCAGTAATGGAATCCATGATATAAAATTAAAAGAGGCCAAAATAATTTCACGGACTTCAAATTATTTCCCCAGATTGAATAGAGAGGCCATTGAAATTTTCAAACACCCAAATAATTTTAACAAGAAGGAGGAAGAAGTAAAAGTTAACAAGCTTTGGCATCCAGTCATCTGTCAATCTCGAGCCGGAAGGTAGAGGGAGCTGCATTTTCAATTTAAAATCTTGAAGCAGTTCGAAATTTCGCATCAGTCGCCAAATTAATCAACGACAGATGACCGCCGCAGTTGCGATCGAAACGTATGGATTAAAGCCATTCAGATCACGGCACAACAGCCCGGAATTCTTAACTAGTATTTACTCCGGCCGTGAAAGCCTTCATTCTTACAGTAATTGATTTCTTAAATCAGCCTTTACAACTTGCATGTTGTAGATTTTTTTTTTTTTTTTTTTTTGCAGATTGATAAATTGATTAGAAACAGCCTGGCTTGCCCCATGGCCTGTTGTCTCTCATGTATTTTTGTAATATTAAATTTAAACGCAATTGCTGAATTTTCAGTTACATTTTTGACTAAAACTTAGAAGACAAATTATTTCCTAAACAATTGTGAGCAGGATTCTCAAGAACTTAATGCAACCCCAACTCACCCAAACTCTTATAATGTAAAAAAAAAAATCTCGGTAGACTCACTCGTCTCATAAGCAACATCATAAATGAGGCCATAATCCATTCATTACACACAAGCGCGGCTCAAAAGGTCCCTCTTAAACCATCAAATATACCTACAGCTGCTTTTCAAGGCTACATTAAAAAAAAAAAAAAAGATTCAAACCCCCCATTTATCCCAAAAATTTCAATTTTAGGAAACTGGTAAGGTACATGATTTATTGATAACATCTTGCCATATTCTTTCTTAATAAATATTAAGCCAGGGAACCCAACTATTCTATTAGGCTCTTTTCATTAATCTCATACATGGCGACGAAACAACTTACTTAAATATCAAAATTATGTTAAGTCTATTTAGCATAAAGCCTTTGAAAGTTATTTTAGGGATTTCTTTCCCCTATTAAAATTTTACTTTGCTAAGGAATTTTTTTCGTTCATTTAGCCATTAATGATTGTATAAGCCAATATGTTGTTATTTTTATACTAAGCTGAACAACCATGCCATTCCATTCATAAAAAACTCTATATCTAGAGTTGGAACAAACCTAAACTGGCAACATCGTAATGTTGTGATTAGCTTTCATCATGCTGTTAGACGAGGTTTGCTCCAACTGTAGACTCCATACCTTTTGATATTTTTATTGAAATGAAATGCAAAAGATCTGAACACAGCAGCAAACAGATTAGTTTTAACAATTTTTATTGCACAAAGAAAAAACTTTACAGCTAGTAATAAACAGGATTGTTCCTCAGTAACAATTATATGCATAGAAAAAAAGCAAAGAAAACATAATATAATATTTGAAAGTAAAGCCAAAAAAGTCTTTGCTAGCTTGATCACTATGACCAAACAGTGCAAAAAAAGAAATATTGTTTTTCCTTTTGGTTCCGGGCTGTTCATATAGAACTTTTTCTTTCGACCCAGGTAGTACGACAGTTTAACCAGATTTCTTTTCCATTGAAAAGAGAAGGTATAAACTGTCGTACCAGACGTATGAAACCTTGAAAAAATCCCCAGCTCCAAAGGGTTTCAGTGAAAATTTCAACCCCGTCCTCTAAAGAAAAACGACTTATGGTACAACATGTGTACTGCCCAGTTCCTAAAGGTTAATATTCGATCCAATGATAAGAAGGAAAATAATATATAAGCATGAAAAGTATGAATTATCAAAACTAAACAAAAGGGAACAAATTGTTTTTGAACAAAAGTAAAACATATTGAAGGACTACATACTGGTCTAAACACAAGTCTAAAGTTAAGCATTAAAGCAATAAAAATAATTATCGAAAATAAGCCCAGAAAAAAATTCAAACAGCAAAATAAAAAGGAAACACACACACACATACACAACGATCAAGAAAAAAACTTGACAAACCAGTAAATATTGAAAACATTGACCAATTTTGTAAAAATACGGAGTAAAAGTTACAGAGTAAAAGTTAAATAATTAACCTAATTAAGCCCATTCTTTAAGAATATAACAAACTCATTAAACAAAAACTTAAGAGAATTGTTATGGAACATTTTTATCTGAATTGAAATCTTAGGAGTGTTTAACACTATTATTGAAGAACTAGGCAACAAGTTAACTTGTTTTTTTCTGATAACTTGTATGCAAAATGAGGCATATAATTAATTTAAAAAATGGAGAACTGAAAACATTCATTAGCTTTTTAAAAGTGCTTCAGTAATCAGTTAATAATTATTAAAAATATAAACATCAGTGACACAAATGAATTAGAAAAGTAAGTTGAACTGAAGTAGTTAAAACAAAATCTTGCACATAAATATAAAACATGATGAGGTTTGGAGGGTGAGGGTCCCAAAATGTATCAAGTTGTCATTCGACTGTTCTTTCTACAATGTTATAATTTAATATACTGTACGTATAAAGCTTCTTAAAGTTCACTATTTTGCAACAACTTTTCGATATGTTTTACAGGCCTTTGTGGTGTTCTCTCAATCTACTTTTATTTTAAAAAGCTACAGCTTCAAACTCTTTACTTGCTCTTCTATGCTAGCATCTTGTAAACTCAGCTCTGGACTTTTGAATATGTCCAATAAGTTGTTTGCAAGATTTATATGTTCACAGATTTCTGCAAACTGGACTAATGACTTACCTTGATCATTACAAGCATTTGTTACAGCTTCACGCTCTTCAGGTTTCATTGCTTTCAGCTTGCTGATAATTTCAACGTTCCCATTTTTTACATTCTCAAACAGCTCTTCTATGAATTGCAATAGCTCGGTAATATTCTGGTCTTGAGAAAGATCTAGTGGTGTTTTACCTTCAGCATTCTTGATGTTATATTTTGCACCATGTCTCAACAAAGATTTTACTGCATCAAAACACTTTTTTTGTGCTGCAATATGCAATGATGTAGTTCCTTTAACTGTTTTAGAATTAACAAAGTCACTCAATTTATCACGACTGACATGCTGTAACAAAGCTTCAATAATTTGCTTATAACCTTTGGAAACAGCGAAATGTAATGCTGTTTCACCATTATTAGTAAGTTTATTTGCATCAGCTCCTTTTGCTAGCAAGATACCGACAATTTTCATACGACCATTATTAACAGCAAAATGTAATGGCGTTATGCCATCAACATTTCGTGAATCAACGATTACTCCACCTTTAAAGCAGTTCTCTACTTCTAGGCAATTATAATCTTCAACAGCTTTAAATAGTTTCTCAACCAATTTTAGTAATTTTATGACTTCTAGGCTTCCTCTTCTCTCTGCAAAATGTAATGGCAAAACATATCTAGATCCTTCCACTCTAGAATTAAAATATGCTCCTCTCAAAAGCAGAGACCTAACTATGGTAAAATTACCAGCTTGTGCTGCTAAGTGTAAAGGAGTAGCATTGTTATCCATTTTCCCATTAACATCAGCACCATTCTTAATAAGCATTTTGACTACCTTAGGATGACCATATTGAACTGCAAGATGTAGGGCTGTTCCATTGGATTGATTTTCTTTTATATTCACATCAGCACCATGTTTCAACAGAGCACAGATAATCTGATCATAACCCTTTTCTGCTGCAAAATGTAAAGGTGTCCAATTCGTGTGATCTAGGGCATTAACATCTGCTCCCTTTTCTAACAGCAATTCAACCACATCTAAATGACCATGGTCTACAGCAAAGTGAAGAGGAGCGTTTCTTTTAACTACTGTTCGAGCATTAATATCTGCTCCTTTGTTAAGCAAAGATTTAGCAACTTCAAAACTACCATCATATGCTGCGCAATGTAGAGGAGTCCATTTTCTGTTATCTAAGGCATGAACATCTGCTCCATTTTCAATCAAGCATTTCACTATTTCAAAGTAATTATGTTCTGCTGCTAAATGTAGAGCTCTTCTGCTGTCATCTATCTTCGCATTTACATTTGCTCCTTTCGCAATTAAGCTCTCTACTATTTTTAAAGAAAAACCATTATATGCTGCATTATGTAAAGGAGTCCAATTCTGATCATCCGTAGCATTAATGTCGGCTCCATTTTTAATTAAAAAATCACTCACTTCAAAATGTTTTTGCTGAAGTGCTAGATGTAAAGGTGTGAAACCTTCGCTTTTTTTAACATTAATAAGGGCTTTTTTCCCTATTAATAATTTCACTACTTCCAAGTGACCGTTCTGAGATGCTATGTGTAAAGCTGTGGTATTATCTGACCCTTTGGCATTCACATCAATTCCCTTTATGAGAAGGAGAGACTTAACTACACCAACATGATTACGTTCTGCTGCTAAATGCAGAGGTGTAACATTCTCATAATCTCTTGCATTAACATTAGCTTTTTTTCCAATTAGAACGTCTACTAGCTCTAAAAAACCAAATTGAGATGCTAAATGGAGTGGTGTAATTTTATCACCAGTTTTCACATTAACATTTGCTCCTGCTTCAAGCAGTGCCTGAACTATATCTAACCTACCACTTTGTGTTCCTAGATGTAAGGGTGTAATGTTTGCATCAACTTTATACTGATTACTAACATGACGACCTATACCTGAAGATCCGGCAGTAACATTAGAACCATGAGAAATAAGAGTTTTAACCACCTCCAGGTTACCATTTTGCACTGCAGAATGCAAAGGTCTTGCTCGATCCTTATTTACAGCATTAACATCTAATCCCTTTTCAATAAGAAGGTTTACTATGTCTAGATGGCCATTTTCTGCTGCTAGGTGTAAAGGAGTATTACATTTATCTGTTTTAGTACTAAGATCTGCTCCATTTGCAATCAAAGTGTTGACTATATCTAAATACCCTTGTTGACAAGCAAAACTTATTGGTGTAAAGCCTAGCATGGCCTTATGATTTACATCTGCTCCTTGAGCAATAAGAAAATTAACCATTTCTAAATGATTCTTTGCAATAGCAAAATACAGTGCAGTGAACCCATCGTGCGAATCTGAGTCAACATAAAAACCTTTCATTAATAAAGTGTGGACTAAATCCAACTGACCAGTTCCCGCAGCTGAATGTAGTGGTGTAAAACTATGAAGTTCCAGTTTTTCACTGCTTTTGTTTGAAAACTTTCCAAACAATTGTAGCTGATCACAATTAGACATTTTATTAGCAAGCACAAACAAGGTGAATTAAATTAATTACATAAAATGTATCTAAGTTTTTGAGGAAAATCAATTTTTCTGAAAGGTATTTTAATTAAATCTGTGTGCTTATAATTTTTATTTGATTCGGGTAGTCTCATAACATACAAATGCACCAGTCAATAAGATAAGAATAGAAGAGTGCTGGAGAACAAAATCAATGATAGAATTGCATTTAACACAGACTAAAATTCTGTCAACAATTTCTTTAAATAATGCTCAATAGTAAACTAAAATTAATTAAACTAATTTAAATTCATCAAGTGCGGGGTGGCGAAAACGAAACTTCACATCCAACAATTCCTATCAATTTCTTCTATTCTTGAAAACTTATTTAGTTCTTGGAAACAAAATCAATGCTAGAATTGCATTCAGTGCAAACCAAAATACTGGCGACAACTTCTTTAAATTATGCTTGATAGTAACTAAATTACTTAATCCAGTTTAAACTCGTCAAGTGTATGATGGCCAAAACAAAACTTTACATCCAACACTTTCTATCAATTTCTTCAACAGTTAAAAATTAGTTTTCGAACTCATAAACAATATCTGTATTAATTTAGATGCACACATGCATATCATATTTGAATTGCCAATAAATTTAGAACTTCGAGTACAAGAGGTGTTCTGTGTAGCAAGAAAGTAAAAGATCAAAATATAATTACATATTTCCATTACAAATCAGAACGTCATAGTCTGCCTTCGCTGTATTTTACGACATATAATGAGTATAATACACGCAACAAACGCTCAGCTTCTTGGTTATTATTTTTCTATCAAAAGTTTATAACGAATAACAGAACCAGAACAGAGAAGAGATTTTAAAGAATCAGCTGTTCCCGCCCCAGGTTACAGACAAAAAAAAGTTTCAGATTAATAAACAAAATGCCAAAATACGATCCAAAACAAACTAATAAACCATGAAAAATTAAATTATAATGCTTCTTAAATGTAATAAGACGAAGTCATGTTTTCATTTTTGTTCTAAGGGATATTTCTCCTTACAGGGCATTTAACTTTTAAGTTAACTGTAACTGTAATGATTTCACGAATTTGTAAACAAAGCTGCGATAGCATAGTTAAATTTGATATGTAATTTATCTGACGAATACTTCAGAGAATTATTTCGCAATGAAAATTGTTTGACTTTAATAGAAATGATTTTCAAACATATTCCCCCTTTGTCAATAATTCTTGTTTGTACTCAAATTTGGTTATATTGTTATTTCTATTTTCTTTTTCAACATTACCTGATGATTTCAGTGTATTTAACAGCGATTGCCGTGACATTGATTGCTTTTGGCCTTCAGTATTTAGTCTTTGAGCCTGTTAATGAAAAACTAGCACAACGTGTTCTATTTAAAGACATTCCTTTGGAACACCCAATATTTGCTCACAGAGGTGGGGCTCATGATGCTCCTGAAAATACAGTGATTGCCATTAGAGAGGTAAACAATTTTACTGCACTTGCGAATTATCTATTCATTTCAAATGATAAGTACGTTACTATGTTGCAAAGAGAAATAGTTAAGTCAACTTGTGAAATTCGTTCTGAAACTTATTGTACTTAAAGAAGAAATAATGTATTCTGTAACACAGCTTCCGTTGAAATATTATTTTTCGTTTTTGGCAGTGATTTTGTACTTTAAAAAAAGTGGAAATATTTCACCTCAACAATCCTTAGGAAAAAAAAAAATATTTTTGCAAGAAAATATTTTCTATTTAATTATTGAAAATTTATTTTATCAAATGAATGTAACAAAACGAATACATGAATTCATAATGAAACAAAAGAGAATAAATAAACACATTGATAATTTATTGTATGGCCATCAGTTCATCTCAATTAATGTGTAATATGGTAATTAGAAGAACTGTAATTTTCTAACAATATTTTTTTTTATAAACCACGAAATACTACCATATATGTGCATCAAATAACTGCTCATCTAACTGCTTTGTATTAAAAAAATTACTTTCATCTGAACGTTTTTGCTGTTGTGTTTGTGTATGGAACTTGAATATATGGTTCTTTTCATTGTTGAATATATTTTAAGTTTTATCTTCTTTCAGGCGAAGAAAAATGGAGCTGATGGTGTCGAGATTGATTTATCATTTACCAAGGATAATATTGCAGTGCTGTTCCATGATGAAACAATGGAAAGAACAACCAATGGTTTTGGCCTTTTAGCCTCAAAAACTTTCACAGAAGTAAGGGAACTTGATGCTGCTGCCAACCATATTTATCGGTTTGTATTAATTAATTTATTTAGTTCTTACCAGGAAACAACAAGATAGAGTAATAATGAAAGAAAAATAAATAATTAGCAATCAAAAGAGCACTGTAAAGTATGTTTATAGACACATATTGCCCTCATGTCCTCGTAATGGAAATATAAGATTTTTAGTCCTGGATCTGACGGCACTTCTATAGGAACGTTTGAGTGCGGAGAATTTTTTTCTGAACTGTTTAGTAGGTGCCCTAGGAAGTATTTTGGACTCGGGTGGACGTCCGCCACCTGGTGGTTTTCCTACTCTGACGTCATCAAAGATGGTGGCCGTTCGATCCCATAAATGCTCATACTGTCTGTTTGCGTATTGTGCGCCTGGGAGCCACGGACGCTTCCATCTGAAAAAGGGGTGATAGGTTTAGGATGCGCACTACCCGATGCCTTCAGCTTTTGTTCGCTTTCTACTTCCTCGTTGCTTTTTTCCCTATTTCGAGAAAATTCGAAGAGACTTCGCGCAGGCAGCAGAGGTCGCACGAAAAAATTTTAGACAGTATCTTTGTTACTACTAGGCTGATTTGCATAAAAATTGCGAATTTTTTTTCTAATTTGTCTGATGCTTATTTGTCTTTATGCTGCAGTGAGAAATTTGCTCGAAAAAATAATTGAAAATCAATTTACTGATTTTTTTTTTCATTTTCAACTACCATCACTTAACCATAAAAAATAGTATTAACCCTTTTATGAATGAGAAAATGCTAATTTACTGCTTCTTGCATACTTAAAGATATAACTGTATAGCAAGCCAGTAAAAAGTCTTGCTATCCAAGCGATAGCAAGGAAAATTTAAATTTAGTTAAAATAGATGTGAATGAGAAGAAATACAAAAATTCCCATATGTTGCAGCAATTTAGCAGAATTTAACGGGCAAGTAGATAAAGGTGACATGTGACAATTTTTTACATTTCTAGAAAAAACTATAAAAAAAAATGTTGTGTTAATTTTTTTAAATGGTTTTTTCTTAACGGGTAAAACAGGGTCATATTCTTAGTTACCAACTATTTGTGTGACTAAGGGGACATGATGCTAATGGACTTATCATCTTCATCCATGGTAAAAAGTAAGTTTCAAAAATTGTCACATATCACCTTTATCCACTTGCTCCTTCAATTACTTGATCTCTTTTTCACAGTTCAGATGTTGTTGTTGATTATGATTTTTCTGCCCTAATATTCAAAGAACCGCCTTTACCATCTTTTAGTGCTAAACGTACAATGTGCAAAAATATTATCTCAATTAAAATGACCCTTTTCGTATTGCCTGCACTACGTATCCTTTTGCTGATTTATGAATTTGTTTTAGGTATTCCAGTCGTATGAGATGCCAAATTTCTCCAAATATTTAATAAAAACATGATGAAGAGCTGCTTTTTTAATATAAAATGTACTCCAGTAATTTGGTTCAGATAGTCGGTGGATGGTTGGAAGGTTTTCATCTGTTTTTCAAACAAAAGTCGCGTAGAATCCATAACTCCAGTGGTCCCCTAAAGTTCCTGAACACCAAATTGCTGAATAAGAGTATACCAGGGATTAAATAAAGCTATCACCATTATTCTCGAAGTCTGCTTGCTCTGCTGTCAAGCAATTTATTAAGTCCAGGTCTTTCCACGTTGTGAGATCAGTTTGTTTCCAGATGATGCCCAAAAGCTGTTGATTAGGACAGGCAGAGTAGCCGTCTTGAGATATTTTAATGACATGTCGTATGACAATACTGCTACCTTGTCTCTGTGTTTTCAGATTTTTTAAGGGCAAAATTGATCTAATTGTCAAAAATATTATAGACTTTCACAGCTCTTTGTGATACCAACAATATATGATTTAAAAAAAAAAAAACAGGAACTATTTCCGCAAGGATTTTGTTTTTATTTGTCATAACCTTTTGTATAGAAAAGTTCCCTTTGTAACATTACTTTTCATCAGACTTCAACAAGAAATCTTCACTTATGTTGCCATAAGATTTTTTTAGCTCTTTTAACAATGAACATATTTGTAACTTTAACATAAACTCTTGTTCATTAAACAATGAACAGTTTTCACATAGTTTATACTGAAAGAGCTCTTCCATATAAGAGGAACAAGATAAAAGTGTTCGCATCATGATTTGAGACTGACTGTTTGACTTCTTTTTACTGGCTTTCATTGTAGCAGTACAAGCATTTTGTGCTTTGTTGCAAATAAATACTGGTAATCCCCAAAGCAGAATACTGCTAAATTTGGAACGTACGTCGCAGAACAGATACTTGAACTGCAGAACAATTCTGTTTAAATGTGAGGAAACATTTTCTGCAATAAGTTTTTATAACTAAAGATATAATTTTTGCAGAAATTTCACAATTTCTGCAGATTTCTTCAAATTTTCTTTCAAATTACGATTTTGATTTCGAATTTTTTATACGCTTACTAGGCAGAAAATCAAAAAGCCTAATTTTTTCGACATTTGCAGGAACTTTCAATTTGAACGGAAATCTGCAAAATTTGCTTCAATATTACATGTTTAGGAAAAGATATCTGCAGAAAACATATAGATTTCTGCACGAAATTATTTTTGGCTGCACTTGTTTTATCGCCCTCCTCAAAAACTGATCCGTAAATGATTGGCTATATAAGGGAAAAATTTAACCTTCAAGATCTTTGTGTAGCCATCACTTGGTTGTGCTGTTATTCTGAGTGAAGACATTGTTCCTAATATGGTGTCAAAGCACTCAGAGTTCCTGGATGTTTGGAGGGACAGAGCTTTTAGCTGCCTAGAATGGAGGCATAGTATCGGGTTTTTCATTTTCTGTCAAGAATATGAGCCTGAAATCTTAATTTCATGCTTTTCTTTGCAGTTAAGACTGTGTACTGAACAAATAAACAAATATTCCTTTCATGGATCTGTATAACACAGTTTTGATTTTGGGATCACTTTTTTAAAAAGGTCACGTTTCTATGCTTACAGTGCTTGAAGTACTTGCAGAGCAATTTTGGTCGAATGATTTTACGTTGCAGAACATCATAAAGTATTCTGCTTTGGGGCGGCAATATGGCTTTATGAATGGATCTTGACTTTTTTCCCTCGTATCGTGTTAAGCACAGTCACCAGTATGTCTTCAGTCACCAGTATTAAATAAGTTTAATATATTTTTCATTGTATCTTGTGCAGGCAGTGCTTTTGTTAGTAAATAGTTTGATCTATTGTGTGTGTGTGGGAAGTATATATTAAACAAGGTATTTTCTTGCAGTTTATATTTAAAGATTGAGATAACTTTTGCATCTAAGTTCAGAGTTTGCTTCCTAGAAAATTCATGGTAGATGCTTAAACATTGTTCTCTTTTGGACTATATAGTGGGTAATTTCAGTATCATACCTGATACAATAAACACATTGGATATTCCACTTCTCCGAAGATATTTTCCTAAGCAGCACATGACAATTGTTGCTGCTCGGAATGCACCCGACCCGATTTTCATGGTAATTATTCTCCATTGATATATATTTTTCAAGTAGAAGTTTTTTCGTGTTTAATAACGACTGATTTGAACTAGCAAATAGATACTGTATGTTGGGAGAGTTTGTTTAAGCATAATTGAAATAAAGTAAAACAATTCTGGAAAGTGGCTCTAGATAATTTTTATTATATATTTTTAGGGATCGTTTTAAAGGCGAGAAAATTGCAACTTTAGAAGAAGGTATTGAAGAATCCATAAAGCTGAATATGAAGTTGATATTGGACGTTAAAGAATATGACAACAGGGTAAGTGAGATATTTAAAAAAAAAGATTTTTCAATGTAGGTATCAGGAAGGGTCAGTAAACTGTTAAACATTGATATGATGTAGCAAAAATATTTGCTATTCTGTCTGAAATAATAAAAAATATATTGATAAAATAATTACTAAATAATACTAATAAAAATATATTGATTGAATCTCCGAGCATCAAAATATGAACCAAAATGAATGGGAGAAAGAAATTTAAAATTAAATTAACATTGTTGAAAGAAAAGAAGCCTGAACTGAAGTGAGCGCTGCAACCAGATGTCTATTGTACTACAATTAACAATGTTAAATTCGCCAAAAGACTGAAATGAACATGCAAAAATCCATAATATATTGAAAACATAAATATCAAATCAACAGGAGCAGAATTTTAGCTTATTATATATGTTAGGAGAAAATAAAAAAAAAAATTGATATGGGGTCATTCCATGTCAAGTGTACGAGTCGTCCCCACTCGACCCCCACCGATTTTGATGAAAATTTTTTTGGATGTACATATAAGTCTTGCATGAAACCATACCAAGTTATAGCTCTATAAGCCTTATGGTTTAGCCAATACAAATTATTGAAAAAAGGCAACTTTTTCGTGTCTTGAAAAAAATGACCTAATTGTCAAGTTTGTGCTTTTATTGCTCGCGACCTAAGACGATTATCAGGCTCAAATTTTTTGATTCTGATCACTGTTTAGGGTAGAATAGCATACTTGTGTAACAAAAACTCCATACACTGTAAATTTTTTGCAATTTGCTGCCAAAGTTGGTAAAAAATTGTATTTTGGCAAATTTTGACCATACGTTATCAGTTTGTATCTGCTGAGAGAATGACTTTCTGAAGCTAATTCTTTCCTCGTTTGTAGCCTGATAGTTCGTCCGAAAGGTGTGCAAGTGGCATCTCGATAGCTCAAATAATTGCTGAATTATGCGAGTTGAAATTCCAGTTAAATTTCTTTTTTCTCAATTTTGTCTCAATTTCAAAGGGCAATATCTCAAAAGGGTCATCTTGGATTTCAATTTTCTTTACATCATTAGAAAGAACACACTTTTCTTAACTAAAAAACGTTATTTTTATTTTTGAGACAAACCAGTTTCAAGGGATATTGCAGATCAAAAATGTGTACGTCATTCAACGTGAAATCAAAGAAAAAAATACATAGACCTCAAAAGTTGATGTCAATTTGTTCTATTAAAATTTACAGGAGCTACTGTACTTATTTTCTGATGAAAAAACCCCTTTTTAGATATTTTTGAACTTTAGTTTATTTGCGCATCGGTAAAAACTCAAGAAATGGCAAAAAATAAAGTTTCGCTTTTAACAAAAATAATTATCTTCTTATCGCTACTATAAGAGCTTGAGTATTTTCCTATGTGTTATTTTTAAGCTCTTGAAACAGAATTTCGGATGATATGTCACTTGGCAAGGCTGTAGGTCATTAATGTTTCAAGGTCATAAAAAGCATTTTCCCATTTTTCGTTATTTTTGTTTATGGGCAAATTGCAATCATAGTCTGAATATCTAGACACATCCTCGGAAGTATAAAGAATGGATTTTCAATTACTACTTATCATATTTTCAATTACTATTGTTATTATTTACATGGCGGAAATAATTGCAATATTCAACTCTATCGAAAACTTCCATTATCGCTTATTTGAATGTTTGCAGTCCCGTTATACGTATTTTTTATCACGTACACACCATATTAACTGTTTTATTTATTATTTATCTCATTTATTAATTATTTTTATTTTTATTTTTTTGAAAAAGGAAACAATGCTTTTTATAAATTTAAAATATTAATGACACCTTGCCAACTGACATATCATCCGAAATTCTGTTTCAAGGTCTTAAAAATAACACATAAGAAAAGACTCAAGCTCTTATAGCAGCGATAAGAAGATAATTCTTTTTGTCAAAAACGAAACTTTATTTTTTGCCTATTCTTGAGTTTTTACGCATGCGCACACAAAAACTAAAGCTCAAAAATATCTAAAAAAAGTTTTTTCATCAGAACATTACTACAATAGCTCCTGTAAATTTTAATAGAACAAATTGACATCAATTTGTGAGGTCTTTGTCTTTTTTTCTTTGATTTCACGTTGAATGATGTACACATTTTTGATCTGCAATGTCCCCTTGAAACTGGTTTGTCTCAAAAATAAAAATAACGTTTTTTAGTTAAGAAAAGTGTGTTCTTTCTAATGATGTAAAGAAAATTGAAATTCAAGATGACCCTTTTGAGATATTGCACTTTGAAATTGAGACAAAATTGAGAAAAAAGAAATTTGACTGGAATTTCAACTCGCATAATTCAGCAATTATTTGAGCTATCGAGATGCCACTTGCACACCTTTCGGACGAACTATCAGGCTACAAACGAGGAAAGAATTAGCTTCAGAAAGTCATTCTCTCAGCAGATACAAGCTGATAGCGTATGGTCAAAATTTGCCAAAATACAATTTTTTACCAACTTTGGCAGCAAATTGCAAAAAATCTACAGAGCTTTTGTTACACAAGTATGCTATTCTACCCTAAACAGTGATCAGAATCACCAAATTTGAGCCTGATAATCGTCTTAGGTCGCGAGCAACAAAAGCACAAACTTGACAATTTGGTCATTTTTTTCAAGACACGAAAAAGTTGCCTTTTTTCAATAATTTTTATTGGCTAAACCATAAGGCTTATAGAGCTATAATTTGGTATGGTTTCATGCAAGTCTTAGATGTACATCCAAAAAAATTTTCATCAAAATCGGAGGGGGTTCGAGTGGGGATTTTCCCGAAATTTGGGACACTTGACATGGAATGACCTTATGCTGTAACCAGAAGTTAACCCATTTTAATGGTAACAAAAATATAACTGACACATTATTACATGTATAGTCTAGAGCAAAGGAGAACCAGAGGGGACATGATCGGGGCCGTCGCGAAGTCAGCAGTTTCCCTCTTTCTACCGGGCCTGCTTCAAGCGTCCGAATTCATGGGATGAGTCATCCAAGTGATCCCATGGCCAACGGTTATCGAGACGGAGTGACTGCGACGCCACAGCTACTGTGCTCTCTGTGCTGTGCATGCAGTTCGAGCAGTTTGTTTTCCGTTGCAAATATGTTATAAAAAAAGAATAGGTAATAATAGAATCAATGGAAATATGTTTGAAAAAAAAAAAAAATCAGACATTGTTTAGAGGCCAAATTCGGCCTATACCGTCAAATGAGTGGGGCAAACTACAACGTATCTTGTATCCAAGTTATGGAAGCAGAAAGGAAATTAAAAATATTAAGTTTAATAAGTTTATATTCAGAAAAGAATGGCGAGTTTAAATTAAGAAATTTGAATTGTGGAGAATTAACTAAGAGTCCTGAAGTAGAAATACCCGAACATTTCTATGATGTATTTAACAGTAATAGTGATGATGAAATTAAGGATGATGAAATTTCAGTTTTGGTTTATATTTCAGGTTACGTAGGTTATAAATTATCACATATGGTTCAGTGTCTAGAATGCATTTCAATGCTTGTGTCTGATAAAACGTTAGAATTGGAGAATTCTGATGTTTATCAACTTTTATTACTGACCGACAGAGGTAAACATAAATTTTCCCCAAAAAATGTTGACAGATGTAACTGCATGTACTTTTCAGATTTTTAGGAAACTTTTAAGTAAAGACCATGAGAAATCATTTTAAAACTTTCATGAGCAAAGAAATTTATTAGTGCAACTTGCAATAGAAAAAATGGAAATTATGGGGATGGACTTTTTAGTTAATTGTAACTGTGGTACGTCTGTCTTATATCATATTAAATATTGTTTATCAGAAATATCTAATATATTCCTTAATGATAACACAAAAACAATAAAAGATTGCTACTCAAAAAGTAATAAAAGAAAATTAAGTACTTTGACAAACTGCCAAACATAATTAAATTGTGAGGCATGTCTTCATTGGTGGGCATAAAATTTGCCAATAAAAATTAAAACATTCTAAAGGAATGTTTAAAAATGTAAGATTTGGCTCGTTTTTATTCAAAGTAATTTGATTTAACTTTAGCAACTTCTTTTATACTGAAAAGCATTGGCAAGAGTGTATGCAAATGGGTACGCAAAAAAAGTTTTCGTACCAAATTTGACCAAAATTGGCGTAAAATACAACTATTGAAATTCAAAAATGTCTTTGGGCTGTACGTCAATGATGTCTGTATTCAAATTCCTCTGAACTAGGGCTTTATTATCATTGTTATAGTTTTTTCAAATTCAAGGTCGAAAAATTTCAGAAGTAAAACCCATTGTGTGAATTGACATTGTTAATTACACATTATTGTTTAAACTATGCAATTTTAAAATTGTTCTATATTAACTTTTATTTTTGAAAATAAATAACTACTCTCAGAATGTGTTTTGCATTACTTAAAAATAGAGCACAAATTCACAATGAAGTTGTCGCAAATACTTGAAGTTCTTTGAATTTATTCAAAAGTTTGAACAAAAAATATTTGACTATTTCTTATTGAATTTTATTTCAGTACTTTTTAAAATCAAGAAATCTTACTTTCAAAATATGCCTACATTGTAAAAGGTCTTTAATACTTCTAAGTTGGTCATATCAAACACCAAATTAAAACTGATCAGCTAAGGAAAGATTCCTTTCCCAGTTTATTATGTTCAATAAATTTCAAAAATGTAATGAATAATGTACAGGGTTATTATAAATGATGGACCCCTTTCTAAAAATTCATAGTTATTAAAGTTTTCAACGAAAATTAACATTCTTTATATCAACGGAAAGAGGAGATTTGAAATTTTTTTTCACATATAATCATAAATGTTCAATGTGTCCACCGCGTGCTGTACGGCAAACATGACTTCTTCTTGTGACACAGGCGATCTTCCTCTGCTCTTCCTTTTACAAACACTACCAGTCTTTTGAAACTGCTTAAACCAACGGCTTATGCTTCTTTTAGTTGGGGCTTTAATTCCAAATTTGGCTCGAAATACCCGCTGCACTAAAATTTGTGACGCAGTTTTTACAAACTGAAGAACGCAGAAAACCTTTTGGTCTACGGTCGCCATTTTCTTCAGCTGCGCCAGTAAATCAAATTATAATCTAATCCGGTGCAAACTCTACTGGCGCGCCCTCTTTTTGCAGCTTCAGAAAAAAGTTTTGGACTAAAAAAAAAATTTGAAATTTCTTCTTTCCATTGCAATAAAGATTGTTCATTTCGGATTTGTACTTTAATAAATATGAATTTTTAAAAAGGGGTCCATCATTTAGACTAACCCTGTATTTTCTTAATATTAAATGAACCTACTGATCCAATTAAATCTACTACATTTTTATTGCATTCATTTACAATTTGAAAGAGCAATTGCAATGTAAAACATTAATTAAGAGTTTATGCTGAATATTTGAATGGATGACAATCGATAATACCATTACATTATTTTTTGTTTTCTGATTATTTCTTTTATTATAAATAAAATATGCATGCAGAACTAATATTTGTTATGGAATAATGAAAATATCAAGATCAACTTCAGAGATTTAAGTTTTTAAGTCTTTGGTAACCAGCATCAAGTGTTAATTTTAGAGACTACAGAATGCGAAGTGCTAAGATTATGGGATCACTTGGATTGCGCAATCGAATCTTGAAGCAGGCCCGGTGGAAAGAGGGAAACTGTTGACTTCGCGACGGCCCCGACATGATTCAGTTTTTTAAATTTATCAAAATGAAAGATGTTATAGGGTTAAATTTTTGTACGGAAAGTAGGACAAGGGGTCATTGTTATAAGCTGTTTAAATCTCAGGCTAACCTGGAAATTCGGAAAAATTGCTATTTTAGCAGAGTAGTGGGAACTTGGAATAGTTTACCGGTAGAGGCAGTAAGGAGCAAGGAAGTACATAGTTTTAAGAGGGCCATTGATCTTCATTGGGGTCTATAATTTGACTAGGACCAGCCCTGTTGGTCCCAGAGCCTGTTGCTGGTCGTCGCATTTGTATTTGTGTTATTTTCAAGTAGATATCAAATTCATAGAGCATGTATACTATGATTAGATAAAAGTTCATATGCCGAATGCTTTAAAATATACTAAGGCTGGGTTGCAGTTTTGGACAACCAAATCTAATTTTAGACAGGACAGTTGTTTTTTACCGTCCAAAACTATCTTAAACTGTCCAAAAGTGCCTTAAACTGTTCGAAAGCGCTTCAAACTGTCCGAAAGTATCTTAAACTGTTGTATATGTTAAAGCTACTGGGGTCTAGTTAAATCAATTCGTATTTACTGTAATATTAGCAATGCATGACTCTAAATATTAATTACATACATGTAGTTAATGAATATTTATTGGAAATATTTTTTTCTGAAATGTTAATTTTAAAAATATTTTAAGCTGAAAATTATCAATAACTCTATCGTATGTAAGAGTACCTTATGTAAGAGCTATCTCTCCAAAACAACCCTGTTGTGTAAAAAAACCCCGCCAAAAAAATTTTGAACTCTTTTTTCCAGCAAAAAAGAGCGTATTCATCCTCTATTCCAAAACCCTC
The DNA here is from genome assembly GCA_038373865.1 of Uloborus plumipes. NCBI lineage: Eukaryota > Metazoa > Arthropoda > Arachnida > Araneae > Uloboridae > Uloborus > Uloborus plumipes. Next base: position 4,781 of record JAXGGA010003517.1, on the reverse strand, counting down.
AGCCTTAAAAACGTTATGATGTCTGTTTGCCCGCCAAGTTTGTGCCAAACTATCATATTCCCTTGTTTTCTTCTTTCATCACGCCAACTTCTGCTGAAATGTACCCCCACTGCCAACTCCTCATCAGTATGGATAGTTCTTTCAAATTGTTTTCAGTCATGCTTGGTGGGAAGCTTTGTAAAGTAAGGTGGTTGCTTAATGAGCAAATATCTTCTCACCTAACAGGACTGGAAACAATTTGAAGGAACTATCCATACTGATGAGGAGTTGGCAGTGGGGGTTGGATTCTAGCAGAAGTTGATGGTGTAATGAAAGAAGAAAACAAGGGAATAATGGGAGTTTGGCACAAACTTTGCGGGTAAATTGAATATCATAACTTTTTAAGGCTGAGAGTTTTGGAATAGAGGATGAAGACTGTTCAAGATTTTCCTGGCAGGGATTTTTGTACAACAGGGTTGTTTTTGGAGAGATATCACACCTTTTTGCACTAATATTGCTTCTTTAACATTTTGCTTGGCAGTGGTCATTCAGTTTTTTTGGTTGCTAGTGTTTACTTTTCTAGGCGGCTTGAATTTGGTTCAAAATTTCAAGGCTCTTCTTAATCCGGAGACAAGTTTAAAATCAACCACAAGATTCTACAAGAATAGACGCACAATACAGCAAGTTGCTAAAAACTTGGCAAAATATGCTTTTCAGACATTAATTACTCTGGCATACAATGATCCTGGGGGGGGGGGGGGGTAAATTTTGCCAAACGTCCTCAATGGATCCTCGAGAATATATATACGAAAAATCAACACCACAGACCCATGGCGGCCTAAGATACAGATTGGTAAAAACGAGGGGAGGGGGTGGGGTCAAATGGGACCTTATGCACTCCATTGGTGCAAAAAGGAATGTGTGTGCCAAATGCGAACTTAATCTGAGTTTCCATCTGGCCTGTAGCATTGTCAAAGGCAAACACAATGAATGCAAAAAATAGCAATTTTCTAACTTTTATTACTCTTCACCCTGATGGCCCAAAGATTTTTGCTTTGATATACATTGTCAGGGGCCACAGGAGATTTAGTATGCAAAAAATAAACCACGAGAATCTTTATGGGGCTGAGATACAGAGGGTTGAAAACCCTGACTTGTTCTGACGTGTAAATAGTCCTTAGTCGATTTTCAATATTTTCTTAGCTTTGGATGCTCAGTTTTCTTGGCGGCATGCATTTGGTTTTCTTGGAGGTGGGACGTTCCCGCTAGATTACTATCATGAAAGAAATTTAACGCTAATCAAATAATTAATTTAGTTCAATTTGTAAATCAAAGGAATTCTTTTTCATATGTAATATTTACAAGCAGTAAAAGCTAAATTTTTTCTAAAGGTTCCTGCATAATAAGGTTTTACATGAGATGCCTTAATGAAAATTACTTTAAATCATGGATTTAGGATAATAAATGGATGTTGAAATGTAAGCATTTGTATTTTAAAACTAGCATAATTTTTATTCTCAATTTATATTGTTGATATTATGCCTTCTATTGCTAAAACAAACGAAAATTGTAGAAGTTTGAAAAATTTAAGAGATAATTATGGGCATTTTTCAAGAATAGGCCAGCCCAAAGCTGTAAAAGAATAGCATGCATACAACTTTTTTATTTGTTTGACAAATTTCCATTAATTGCACTACATAATGAACACTCAGATTTTCCCGCATAATTGTGTATATATATATGAAATTTGGGAATTATTATTTGTAAAAATACTAATAATAAATAGAATAAATACAAAAAATGTAGTTGAAATTTTCAATTATGAATTGCAACTAAATAACTAGATTAGAATTTGCTGTATAAATTTCACATCTTTTTAAATATATATTCTTGAGTGTTTACATTCTGTATCTTTTCAATATAAATTATTACTTTAATAGATTTTATTCTGTTTTTAACATTTTCGTACAAAATAACTTTACTAAAAATAGTTTTGGACACTCTTGGACTGTGAGCCTCTCTCGCTCCCCCTCCAAAAATACCCCTGAAAACTTCCCCCTAGAATTTCCAATGCACAATCTGCTGTATGACTTCTCTTACCAGGTTGGGCACTTCTGCAATATGTTGTACAATTATAAGATGAGTTAATTTAAACTAAAAGAGTGCAATGTTGTTAAATAGTGGCTTAAAGAAGGTTTAGTTTGAAAATTCCCTTAACAGATGGCAGCACCAGCAGCAAGTTCCATTCTTATTCTCACATAGTTGAAAAAAGAAAAAAAAAAAGGTGGAGAAATTTGAAGGTACGGTCCATGCTCCATATCATATAACCCTCTCTGTCCTACAGAAAACGGTGTTTATTACGAGTGGTCACTGAAAGAGGTAGAGCACAGAGTATATTAGGATACAATTGGGGGTTTTCTCACCGGGTGTTATATAAGGATGATCTTCATAACGAGTTGTCGTTATAACCAGCTTTGACTATTATTTATGTGGTGTGGTGGATTTTTTTCTCTTTTCGGGTGCTAAAACAAACACTTTGTTTCCTTGTTGAGAGTAATTTTGCAGGAATAGTTTTCATGACCTCTTATGTTGTATTTGTATTACCTTATCTAATGCTGACAAGTATTTTTTGATAACAGTAGGGCAACCAGAGATTGGCCGGTCCTGTAACTTAATTTCTTTCAATAAAAATATTTTTGAAAAAAAAAATTGAACGGACTTCAGAACTTCAATCGGCAAGTGCTCTAAAAAGTAAAAAATAATTTTATTCTTTGATCACAATTGAAACTGCATTTAAACATAAGTTTTGATGTTGGCGCAAAAACACTAAATAGAATCATACAAAACTAATTCAACTATAAATATAAATTTCAATGAATCTAGGTTCTTTAATCGAATTCGCATACATTACATTGACAACCACATATTTATGTAATGGTATAAATATTCAGCTCTTAATTTTCTCTGAAAATTGCTGGCAAAATATAGTTTTACATCATTTTACCTATAGTTTTTGCGCCGACTTCAAAACTTATGTTTAAATGTAGTTTCAATAGTGTTCAAAGAATAAAATTATTTTTTACTTTTTAGAGCACTTGCCGATTGAAGTTCTGAAGGCGGTTCAATTTTTTTTTCAAAAATATTTTTATTTTATTCTTTTTAGTGTAAATGTACTTCAGAAATAAGGTGATGGAAAAGTAAAGTAAAATTTTACAACTGATTTATATTTCAAAAAATTATAAGTCGCTTGCCATAAAAATACTACGTACGTGGCCCTCTAATGAATTTCATGTTTGATTTAGTTAAACCTTCATTCAAAATTCTCACTATCGTTATTATCACTGTTTCATATCAACCACGTTTTATAACAATGGATTTCATATTTAATCATTCAGGACAAATCGTTTTAAATTTGAGCAAAAATTTGAAGATTTTTCTCAATTTCTTCTGAATCCTTTTATTAAACCTTATGTAAATTATAACTAATGAACCTTGAAAAATTACGAATTTATCGGTGCCTGGTTCGACTTTCGGTTCATTGGCGTTCAGGAGAAAGACGCAGATAGATACTCAGTTTTTAATATAAGTAGATACATAAGAATTTCAAAAAGACCATAGAAAAGGATTTCATTATGTAATCCAGAGAAGCCTTGCATTCAAAATTGTCATTATTACGCTTACTGTGATCCCGATTTCTTTTTCGATCGATTTCTGCATGTTCCCGTTATCAAACGCGGACCACGAAAGGATGAGAACAATTGGAAGCGAAACCCTTTCAAACAAAAAAAGAATTTTTGAAATCGGTCCAGGCGTCTTCGAGAAATCTTATAACATACAAAAAAAAAAAATTAATTTCTCCGACGAATTGTATTACCTCCTCCTTTGTTGAAGTCGGTTAAAAAGAAATCTCGATACTTGAATTTTTCAACAGCTGCAGATTTGAGTAGATAATTGTGTGCCTCCTCCACTCAGTCCTCTCTGTGTCCCCCCCCCCCCGCTTTTTCTTCTTTTTATTTTTTAGTTCATCTGAAAATGAGAAAGGGTACAAATTGCTTCTCCTCCAAAGCCGCAAAAATCATTACGGAGCATGCCAAACTTCGCGTTTCCTGGGCTTCAATCTCTCAAAAGTTTCAGTGAAGATCCTCCAAATACCTAAAAACCAGGGCCTGATTATGGCACAGGCCAACTAGGCCTGGAACTGGGGCCTCATCTTCCTAAGGGGCCCCTAATTTTCTAAAAACTGATGCACATCATTAAAGAATTATGTATTTAAAAAAAAATGATTCATAAATCGAAAAATAAAAATGATCTCTTTTGATACTTTTAATAAGTTTTTTTATTAAGTTCATTTTATGCAAGTAAAAAAGATTTCTTTTTTGAGAATTAGCTACAAAACTCTTGCGGTAAAATGGACTACATACAATGATCCCCAAAAAAGGCTTGTGTCGCCACCGCGAAAAAGTTAAAAGATTTTTTTTTTTGTCGACATAGAAAGGCAGTAACATAGAAGGAGGCCTCCAAAGTCGGCCTTGGGCCTCACTTTTAGTTAGTCGGGCCCTGCTAAAAACAGCAGAAATCGTTTAAAATTGTGTTCTTGTAGCTTCAATTTTGAACAAACTGCAGTGCCCTTTGCGTGCCAAATATGGTTTTACACTCACGTGTTTAAGATTTGTCCCCGCAAAGGCAGATTAAGGGGAGGTCAAAGGGTCAACTGACCCTCCCCCCCCTCACTGACAAGAAACACTTTTCAGCCTTTATCAATTCACTTGAAATGGAAAAGCGAAATTTAAAAAAAAAATGAT
>JAXGGA010003516.1:0-101380 GCA_038373865.1 Uloborus plumipes | reverse complement strand
AAGTACAAAAAATATCAATTCCATAAAAAACTAAAGATTTAATTGAAAATATTAATTGGAAAAATTTAATTTTATTAATTAATCCCGTTAAAAACTTCATAAAAAAACTAAATATTAAATGGAACATTGATTTTTCATTTGGAATGCTTGACGAATTTAATTTAAAAAAATGAAAAAACACATTCAATGTAATTTTTTGAAAGTTATAACTGCCCCGCTATTTCACTTAGCTCTTGTTTGAAAACAAATATGCATTGAAGTGAGAGATATCCGAAAAGAGATTAATCGGAAAAGCTATACTCATGCAAAAAAAAAAAAATTAAAATTCGAGAAAAACCTTGTTCACAAATAAAATTTGTAAGCAAATAAAATCAAAATTAAATTTTCCAAGAACAGTGGATGCCCTTTCCTCACTTTGCGCGGCTCACTTTCCTTCATCAATTAATTCATAACAGGCGATTTCCACAAACATAAACTCATAATTACACTATTCCAAATTCGACGCACTGCAATTAATAAATATGAATCATTCCATGCTCAAATCAAACTACCGCGGCAACAGTATGATTTTGAAACTAGGAAACCGAACGTTTCATTAGCATAAAAAAATAATCTAGAAAAGAATCACAAAGATCAAGTACACGAAATTAAACAAAAAAAAAAAAAAAAATTGCGCAAGGGCGTTTCAGTTGACAGACGAGTTTTAAAAGTCACGCGTCATAACTTTAAATTGACCTGCACTCGGTCAAAACGACACCGTACGTGTTGCCATCGTTTCAAACAAAAAGATGTCGATCCGACTACACATATTCTTCGAAAGGATTAAACAGAAACGGAGCGTTGCCAAAGTAGACAATTAAATTAAGGATCCACAAAGATGACTTCAGATTTGCCATACAAAGATGTCGGCAAACTTCAAAGATACCATATTTTTTTACGCCAGCCTAACTAGTGCTTTGATTCTTATTTGATAAATAACCACCACACATAACATTCCAAGGAAAAATCCAGCAGATGCGATGCACAGAAATATACAATTTTTCATTATTCAGACAAAAAAGGGACTTTATTTTTTGTTATCCATCCAAGTGCATTCACATGCAAGTTCCTCAAGTTATACACACTGAACGATTAATTTAAATATGAAGTTAGGAACGTTGGAAAAGACAGTCGGAAATTGGCAGAATTTTTAGTTGGAATGAAAGTTACATTTTATTTCCCGAAACTGTTAGCAAACAGCGAATGAAATAAAACTCGGGAAAAACACACAAGATTACTAATGCGCTATTGACGAAGTAGACATTTCTGTTAGATTTTTTTTTTTTTTTTTTTTTTTTTGCACCCCCACAACGCAACGAGGTTTACTGTTCGGCATTTCCATTTTGAAAAAAAAAAGCATCTATTGCTGCCCTAAACAGTTTGCAGAAGCTCCAAATGCGTTGGATCAGGGGCTTCCAAAGTTTTTTATTCCGTGGACCCCTTGCATAGTTTTCAACTTTCCTGTGGACCCCCTTCCATGGGGTTGTTCCAAAACTAGTCAGGAATCGTAATAAGATAACTCAGGCATTCTAAAACCAGGAATTACATAGTTATTTCCATTTATTGATGTTGTTGAGCTTATTATGCCCTCATCGGCATGGAATACGAAAGTAAACGAGTTGGAGGCTTTGCTCTATAAGAGGATTTTTGCCTCCAACTCGTTTACTTTCGTCTTCCATGCTGAAGAGGGCATAATAAGCCCGAAACTGCAGTCCATGGATCGAAATGAACGAGTTGGCGGTGTAGTGCATGTTCCTGCTTTAGCCCTTGGTTAGAGGCGGTTACTCACTACTTCATGTTCATGAAGTTGATGAAATAAAACAAGAATAAAACATGTTTCTTGTCTTTGTAAGCTGTACTGATGCATTTTACCGTGGAAAAACTGATGCATTTTACCGTGGAATTGCCCTGCATAGAAGACTAGGCAATGGCTTCCAAGACTTCATGCGAAAGGGCAGCAATTTCCGCTTCTTTTCAAAAAGTTGCCAAAAGAGTAACAATTTAGCCATGTCGATAATTTTAACTCACAAAATATCGAGCCCGTTTTCGATTGTTTACAAAACAGCAACATATCGAGATCCCCGATAAGATTTCAAGGTTAGCTCGTGTGCTGCGATACAAAGGAGCACGTAGGTCAAAAAACAGACGCGTAGTTTTTTTTTTTTTTTTTTTTTTCTGATATGGAAAGAGAAATTGTGTTGATCGTGTAATATATTGGTAAAGGTTTGTAGTTCCGTTCCACCAAGTACTGTTAAAATTCAGAGTCAAAACCCTTTGAAACACTGAATGTGTAGCTGCTGAACTTTAAAAAAGATGTATTTATTTTATTTTATTTTCTTAAGTTGCTTTCTGTTCACATATGACTTCCGCTTTTAACTTGATGCCCAAAAGAATGGAAAGTAATAGTTAATTACTTCTTGCAATTCTTGCCAAAAAATATGAAAAGTAATAATTTTAAAAACTTTTGTAAATAAATTTTAAAAACTAATTTGGGATCTTAACTTTTGCTATACCGCCTATATTTCTTATCTCAGTTTTAAGAAAAATTTTACTGACTGCAATAGCATTAACCGAAATATAGATATTGCTCCCCCCCCCCTCCGGCCCAGGTTGAGACTATTTCATTTCAAATAATAAAAAACACTTTTTTTTTTCAACTTGAAGAACCTAACACGCACAATACTTTCAGCAACAGCCAAACCTTTTAATAACCGCCTGCTGCCCCACCACACCCCTCCTTCGAAACAAGCAAACGAGGGACACACTCACACCTCAACCAAATGGAAGGCGGCAAAACACAAATCCACGCTGCTAAGGAATGCAGGTGAAATGGAAAGGGAGGAAGAGAGAATCAACCGGAATCGTAACGGGGTCAGCCGGAGCATTTAAATCGTCTGCGGATTGTCACCGCGAGATTCCGAGTCGGCTTGATCCGATTTCGGGCTCTTGCGATATAATTGTGATTTGCAATTTTCGAGTTCAGAAATGATTGGACTCCGGCAGAAAAGGTATACGCTTAGATTCGGAAAGATTTTTTGTTTCGACAAAATTTCTATTGAGAAAATAAATAATGCACGTAATGCTTTTAGCCTAGGAATTCTGAACAGTAGCCACTTCTGCTTCTTTTAGTACTCATTTCGAAATAAGTATGTGGGGTACACCGAATAGTGAGTGAGCACCTAAGCTAATTTTCAATTTTAAAAATTCATAGTGTCGTTGAAAAACGTCGCATTTGCCACAAAACACTTCAAATTTAGAAATGTAATTATTTAAATAAAAAAGAGCGAGAGTTTGTATGGTTCTGCATCCGGTTTAACGGGGGAGGGTTAAAACGAGAAAAAGTCCCCAAACCCAGTGAATGAACACCCCTAGGAATGGGCAATTACAGCATTTTCTATCTGTTTTCTGTTTGGAAATCTGTAGGAAGGAGTTACTTGTGCCGATTCACCCAAGAAAAATGTTTTGAAATCTTATTTTTTCACAAAAATTACGAGGTGTTCATTCACTGGTCAGTCGGTTTACCCTACGCAGGGCAAAAAAGGAAGTAACCTTTTTTCTCTGTCGATTCTATTATAACTCACCAAAATCCACAAACAAAAGTTCGATGAATATATATTTTTTCAAGTTATAGATACACAGGGCTTGCAGTAGACTTTTTCAAAATTTTAGGGGAATTTTAGGAACATTTTGACAAAATTTTAGGAAAATTTTAGGGGTAATTTACGATTTTGTTTGACTGCAAATAGGTCCCTAACAGTCGCATCCGACAAACCAAACTGAAAATGCATCTTATTTATTATAGCATAAATTACAACCTTCAAATACTTCTACAATAAAAAAGTAAAAAAAATAATAATAATGTTTTAATGTTATATAACATGTTCAAAAGCCAGACAGTACTTTAACTTGCAGACGTGTTTTTAAAATTTTCCCTTTGAAAGATAGGCATATCTGAGTTTTTTCAGTTGACCAGCTTCTACAGACATTAATTGATGGGCAAGTGGATAAAGGAAAGGCTCTTAGAAAAAAGTTCAAAAATGCCGAATTTTACTCATCGGCGGAGCAAAAAAATGGCTATATCTCGAGAATAAAATTTTTTCGAGAAAAAAATAAAGCAGTTTAGAAGTAGAATAGCAGTTAGGAAGTATAGAATATTGATGCATATTACGTACCAAATTTGATCAAAATCAAAAATGGTGCGGCACGGCCCATTTGTTGATTTTATATGGAATGACCCAATGTAAAAAAACTAAAGACAATTAATTTTCCATTGCCGAACAATTTTAAAAATCTTAATGTGTAAAATGTTCTGCATATATCATGCCACAGATTAATTAATTCTATTAGCTGCGCTAAATGTACTCTGATTTCAAAGTTTTTTTTTTAGATTATCAAAAAAAAAAAACACCACCCTGATGCTTGTTAATATTTTTCGTCAGTTTCTTAATTACCAGAAAAGTTTCCTATGCATAAAGTTCTTAAATCCCACAACAATCCTTTAATTTAAATCCAGTAGTGTAATATCTATGAATTATCAAAAACCTATATGTTCGCTTTTCAACTCTGCCTCCCTTTCCCCTCAGAATACTGTGATATTTGAAATAGTGTACACATTTCTGAATATCCAACTAAATTGTAGACTACAATTTTATGTATACTACCTACTACCTTAAACTCTCAATAAATAACACGTGATAAGTTAATCAGGGTTGCCACAGGAAAAATTCATTAAAAAAGTAGCAAAAGTAGCCAAAAACGAATAAAAAAGTTGCAAAAAAGTAGTCCCAAAATTAAAAAAGTTGCCGAAAAAAGTAGTCCCCAAAATTGAAAAAGTTTCAAAAAAGAAAAAAAAAACAATATTCATGATCAGATAAATGAAGTAAGAAATAAATAGTACAGCTGAAAATTTAACATTTGTAAAAAGTCCTCATCTGTTTTGCTGAGGAATTTAAACTGAATATGCAATTACAAAAAAAAAAAAAAACTTTTGCCAAAACTTATTAAAAAGAGGACATAAAAAATTGAAAAAAAAAGACTGATTTTTTCAATGAAGAAAAAAAATCTGGAATTACTCATACACGCGCATTCGAAGAAGTACTTTTAAAATTTCTGTTTCACGACACTCATAAGATGTGTTAAAAATAGAGTTTAGTACTTACAAATTTGAAAAATTTTGGAGTTCTTTTAGTGGTATTAAAAATTTGCAGGGAAAGGTGTACTGTTAAGGTATGTTTGCAATAACTACAATAAAAATAATTACTGCAGAAAAAACACTTAATTTGTACAATTATTCAATAATGATAATTTCATTTTTTAATTGCAGTTTCAAAGTAAATAAGAAAATTAAAACAAAACAGCAATAATAATTTTGTCAGTGAGAAACTATAAAAAGCATTTTTTTCATAGTTTTGAAAAATTTCGGAAGGGGTTTGAACCCTAAAAACCCACCCCTTCAATACGGCCCTAACTCCACATATTGGTTCTACAACATGAGATGGTGTGAGGGAGAACTTGTGATGGAAGTCTGAAGTGGAGAAATAGAGCTCTTAATCATAATGTTAACTAGTACTTTGTTCCTTGCAGAAAATCAGAAATATAATGCTAATATTACAAAACTTGACAACATTGAAACAAAATCAGCTATTCAGTACTTTTTGTGGCAAGTGAATAATTATGCTTAAAATAATCGCGGAGTTTTTTTTTTTTTTAATTTTTAAATGAAAGTTTCAGTAAAAATGAGAAAAAAATTTTATGTACTTGTCTTTTTACAAAGCTTTGATGTATACTCAAAAAAAAAAAAAAAAAAAAAAAAAAACTCCCAAAAATTGTGCAAAAGAATTCTGATTTTTCGCAAGGTAGAAGATCACACAAACTTGAAAATTGCACATAAATGAGCTCTTTAAAATAAAGAAAAACTTTAAACAATACACCTTTTATACGCTTGTTTAATTTATATCACTTTGTATAATTTTCCTCTATTTAATCATTAATTCTAAAAATATTAATCGATGAGTTACTTCAACTTTCATATTCCAACTGTTCAAAGGGAAGCTTATGCAAAAACTATCCCTTAAAAAATTAATAAAATAAAAAAAAAAGCTGATTAAGGTTTTAAATGAAAAAATACTTATTGCAAGTAAACAATTTAACAATTAAAAGCTCATTTGCTAAATATTTAGTACACTTCCCACCAAAAAGTAATTAGGTACAATCGATAAAAAATAAAAGTCAAGGTTGAAAAAAAAAGAACTATGTATATAATATGCTTCTGTTAGCTGATGTTAAAATAGCTGTCAAATTCTAAAATTATTGAAATTACAAGATGCGCACAGTTATTGAAATCTCTAACAGTGTAGAATTTTGGGCGAAGCTCGTGCTTGATGTCTGTAAGTTCCTAAAAATAAATTTTTACTTAATCAGCTGTTTATTATTAAAATTCAGCTAAAGGAAAGTCTTAAATAAGTCAGTTCCTTCAATCTACTAAACTTTGAGCTAATTTTTCCCCAATATATATCAAATAAATAGATCCACCTCCTTTCCTCAGTAGCTATGGCTATTAAGCAAATCACTTTTTACCCAATAGGTTAAAGTAGCAAAGAGGTTATTCAAAAATCTAAGCCCCTCCCTGATTAAAATAATAGTGGATCTGTCCATAATAAAAGGCAAAGGAATGTTCTTTTTTTAGGTGACAGAGAAATAAGAATAAAAATAATGGGTTTCAAATTAATAAATAAAATCAAATAGGGCAAAAAAAAATCAAGATTTTCGAATGAAAACTTGCTTTGGAAAAAAAGAAGTCTCCAAAAAAGTAGCTCTAGTGAAAATAAGTTGCTTTTTAGCCTGTTTGTGCTTAAAAAAAGTCTCCAAAGTCGCCTAGAGCCAAAAAAAGCAGCAAAAAGTAGCATTTAAGTAGCCTGTGGCAACCCTGGTTAATGCATTTTTAAAAGCAGAAAAAGTATGCACATGGTGAAAAAAAAAACTGTTGAGTAAAATTTTAAAGAACTGTAGGAATAATTAATAATTATAATTGACATAATAACACTGATTTTGAAAATAAAATAAAAGTAAGGAAAAGGAATCATTAGCCAAGTACAAGTCACATCTTTTTACAACAGTTGACTAAGTTTATTAGATCTGTTGGCAGGGTTCGTAAATATCATGATATTTTCGAAAATATCGAAAATATCGGATATTTTGATATATATCAGATATTTTGATATATATCCGATAGTTTCAATTCGCGCAAGCTTAATTCTTTAAATAGTAACTACATCCTCAAATCAATGTTATTTATTTCCTTAAATAAGTATTATTACAGTACAGACTAAAAATTAATGTTTCTTTCAATATTTCTCTACATAAATATACATTAAAATTTACATACAATGAAATGTTATGCAGCCATTTTTGCTGAAATGTAATAGTTTAATGTTTTAAAAATTTTTTACCTAATGATGATGTTGGCTACTATACTGGATATTGACTATTATGCTCATAGAAAAATAATTACAGTATCATATACATAAATAAAATCTATCATGTAATATCAAAACCGAAACATGAAAACTTATTGATAACCATACATTATATTAGTGTAATTGATTATTACAATATGTAATATCTATATGTATTTTTTCACTTATACCATATCTTTTTTTATTAATTAATACGTCAAACTATAATATTGACTTTATTTTTAAAACATTAGAACTAAACAACTTATTTATTGTTTTATCACATTGCAAAGACAAAACAAAATTGTAACTGAACAAAATAAAAAACAAATATAAAATTTGAATCTTTTGTTTAGTTTTACATAGTAAATTTTGTTACTAAAACAAAAACTATATGTTGCATTTTTGTGTATTGTAATATTTAAAAATAAATGTAAGCTTAACTGCTTTTTCAGTCCCTAATCTATTTCTCAGTTTTGACTGTTTGAAACCAAAACTAGAGAATATTCTCTCTAATCCAGCTGAAGTTGGTGATGCAGTTAACAGCTGTTGAACCAAATTGTCAACTTTTTCTTTCATTTTTGATTCTAATGGAATGTTTTCCCACCACACTAAAGGTTCGACTTTCATGAAATCTTCTTCAAACATAAAACTTGGAAAAGGTGCTTTTTGTGCCAAAAAACTCATTACCAATGGTAACCGTTCTTTATCTGTAGAATGAATGAAATTAAAAGCACTTTGCTTTCGTGCCTCAGTTAAGTTTCTACCACGAAATCGGTGATCCAAAACATTTGCAACAAAATATGCAGGTGTCAAAGCCACATCTTCTCGTGTCAATAAAAATTTCTTAACATCTGCTGCATGGTGTTTTAAATTTTGCTTTTGATCATACCAAATTCGACACATTCAGCAATCTTAGTGTCATTACTTTGCATTTTATCTAATGCATTTGCTACAGGTTTCAGCATATCTATATACTCAACACAACTGTTAGGTTTACATCATTCACCATTTTCCTATTGAAAATATCACATTTCAAAAAATTAATATCGAAAATATCAAAATATCGTGATATTTTCAGAATAAATATCGGATATATATCATGATATATATCGACTGATATATATCGGCGAACCCTGTCTGTTGGATTTCCTGATTTCTGGAATTCTAATGCTGTTCCAAACATCCTTATCAACATTTTAAATCTATTTAATTTTTCAAAATCTTCTTTAAGCCAAAAATAAAGTTTGATAGAAACTAACGCTATTTTTAAAGAATGCTCATGGTTTAAACTGATTCAGATGCAACAGGAATGAGTTGAATGAGTTGACATTGAATGACGAGCCTACAAATAAACTATTAACAAAAAAAAAAAAAAACTAAACAAGGTTCAAACTAATCGTAAGAATAAAATTATTGATATCCAAGCGGTGAATTTACACAGTAAACTGATATGAGCGAGTTTTATAGAAGCGGATGCAAACAGATTACAAAATTCGCAAATAATTGAGCTTAGGCGCGTAAGAAACAGCTCAAAATCGAAAAATTTCACAGGCAGATTATGTTTCATTCAGGTAGAGTGGTGAAACAGCTGTTTTAAAGATGAGATAGTTCGTTTTTAAGAGGAAGAATTTTAAGTCTGTCCCAAGATTGAAACGAGTATGAAGAATGCGTTTTTAAAGAAATACTTTGTAAAATATCTATTTATCACATTAAATACCTAGGGAAACGTTCACTTTTGGCTATAAAATACTTTCAGAAAGGCATTTTAACTTCCCCTAAAGAGCTCCTGTAAACTTTCTAATTTTTTTAGGAATGCCACAAAATTTTAGTATAATTTTAGGAATTTTAGGAGGTCTGAAATTTTTTAGGAAATTTAGGAATTTTAGGGGGAATGCGAGCCCTGGATACAATCATACAACAAACGAAAATATTTTACAAACATGAATGATTTTTTAAAAATAAACAAATAGACGCCACTTTCGGCGACTGGTACTTCATTTTCCGGCAGCCAATGAAATGGTCGTATTGCCTGGAAATGTCGCATTTGGCACCTTCAATGAAATGGTCGCCCGTTGGCGACTGGACCGCTAATCTAATTCACAAAATCCCTTGAACTTTACGGAGATTTGTAAAGGACTTATACGATTCGACGATCGATATGAAAACATACGACTTGAACTTCATGTTGTCTGCGTGACAGCTGTTAAGTTTTAATGGGTCATTAATTTCGCGTCAGTTTTATGATTAAGAACTTCGTGTGAATTAATGTCAGGAAATCAGACAATGTTGACATTTAATATTTGACTCTCAAACATTTGCTTTCTCGTTTAATAGCTCAAGAGTTTCAACGCGGTATATTGAGCAAGACAGTCTGCTCCGAGAATTTGTTTATGTACAGAACACATTTGTCCTCCTTGACGAACACAACCGTCTGCGAGACGTCATTTTAATTGTCATTAGATATTTTGACGTCTTCGAATCGTCTTTTCACTTCTCACTCGGGTTTCCACGTACCTACCACAGCATCTAGACACATTTTCATCAACTAGACTTTTTTCGTGGAATGGCCCCTTACATCTATTTTGACTCCCCCCCCCCCCCCCCCCCCCACACACACACACATACATTCTGATGTAGCAGCCGACTGCGCTTCGATCCATTAAAACCCCACTAATCTGGCACGTCCTCTGGCACCTAGAATAGAAGATGAAAGTTTCCAACCATTCATGGAAATAATTGTTCGACTTAAAAGTTTTTCCCTTCTCTCGACAGGTACTGCGAAATCGGCGCCAAACCGTTTCTTCTGATTAGTCACCGTATCACTACGAAATATTACGGACTGGCAAATTTGGCACTGGAGCGTGTAAAAGACGCATGCGTTCGGGGGAACCGTTACCATCAGAGGATGAAGGCAGTTCTCGTGATTCAGAAGATTGAAATGCGAGACTTTCACATCAGGGAACTGAAGACATTACAGTAGTATTATTGCACACCTCAGTTTGTGTGACACGACTTAAACACGTTGCTCAGCATCTCTTAACCCATAAATTACAAAAATTTTGAAAATCAGTGGGTCTAAGGCCCCATACTCCTTCGGGTCCCTAAGAAAATTGTTTCTAATAGCAGTACCATCTGTCGGCCTATCAGCGAAGTACAAGGATTGGTACTAAAAAGCTTCGGCATGATTACAGCCATATGGGATTCATACAGTTAAATTAATATAAGCGGGGACTTCTGAGTCCCGTCGGGGCATAAAGGGATAACAGTTTTTTGCAAATAGATGCAAATTCTCTTCCTACATTGGGAAACATTATAACGGATTTTGATTGCATCAGAAGAAAGATTTGGGGTTGGAGTATATAAGTTAAATAGAAGCAAAAAAAAAAAAGAACTTTAAGAAAAACCTTCACAAAAAGGTTCCCTTTTAGTCACCGCGGGAATCTTTGGTTCAAAAATGCAACGCAGTTGGGGGAAAACACGAAACATGGAGCCTATTTACATAGATGAAAAAGCCGGCTTCTTACTGGTAAATTGTAAAACCGCGAGAAGAAAATGCCCTAAACGAGAGAAATCAAGTAGATCGATACATGTAGGGACCAATTCCCAACCATGTGCAAAGTGGGAAAGCTCAAGAAGTCGATTGCAGGTTGCAATGCAAACGGTTAGTATTGAAAATCCATACTCCAAGCAATTAGGGGGTCTAGAGAAAATTACAACGTTAAGGAGGCACAAATAAGCAGGGATACTGCAGACACGTGTTTCGGCGCTACAAGGAACGCCTTTTTCAATGCAAAAATATTTTGAGCTTATGGATGCACAGACATCCGACAAAAGCTGTAGAGAGCTTTTGTCGAATGTCTGTGCATCCATAAGCTCAAAATTTTTTTGCATTGATTTTTCCTTGTAACGCCGAAACACGTGTTTGCAGTATCCCTGCTTATTTGTGCCTCCTTAACGTTGTAATTTTCTCTACATCAATAGCACAAAGGTTGGGTATTATAAAGGGTCATTGCATTTCCTTCGTAAACGCACTCAATACAGACACAACATTCATTAATGTCGTCCTTGCACAGTGGATTTACACCATCAACCGTCAGCTTTCCATCATGATCCTTCTTACGTCACAGCGTAACCAACAAATCACGGTCCTCTGATAAAAGTTAATTTTTAATGATGGAATGAATGACAGCCAACCGGCAAGC
Organism: Uloborus plumipes; assembly: GCA_038373865.1. Taxonomy (NCBI): domain Eukaryota; kingdom Metazoa; phylum Arthropoda; class Arachnida; order Araneae; family Uloboridae; genus Uloborus; species Uloborus plumipes. The sequence continues at coordinate 89,682 of JAXGGA010003516.1, read as the reverse complement.
AACAGAGTCGTAATTAGAACCAATAACCTGCGGCGACAGCATTTTTGTCACCGTCTCAGGAAAACCAGCTTAGCAGTCAATGAATTGACTAGGTCTTGACATGAACAATGGTTTTATCTTTATCGTACCAACACGCTGCACTCCGTAAATCCGGTAATGGTCCAGAGATTCCTCTAAGTATGATCTCCTCAAAAATGTTTGGCCTTTTTTTATTGCTGTTCGTTAGCTAATCCGCAAGGCTGATTGTCATATAACAAGATTGATCCCAAAAAATGCTTTTACGCTGTTCAGCTTTCCTGCGAAATTAAACACTTTTACGAGCCCAAAATAGCATCTATTTATCATCACTAATCCACAGGGGTGCCCATCCCCCCCAAGCTCAATGGCGCAAATTCCCCCACTCCCCAAAAAAAATTTTCACAACCCTCTTGTGCTTTTTATTTTTACCCCTCTTTTTTTATTTTTTTAATTATTCATTTATTTCTTTAAATATTATTTTCTTTAATTAGAACTATTATTTTTTTAGATGTTAATTTTTTAAAAGTACTAATTATGCGCAAAATATATTCGCTTTTTTTCCCTTCCAGACATTCCAAGCACACACACACACAAAAATAAATAAACAAATAAATAAATAAATAATTTAAATAAATAAACAAATAAATTAGTTTAAAATAATCCCCCCACCTAAAGTTTTGATGGCGCATATTGCGCCATAATCCCCCCCTGTGGGCACCCCTGCTAATCCACTTCCGATTTCGCATGTATGGACTTCAAATGTATTAGTTTTTTAACATGTTTGAAAAACGGCAAAGCAGCATTGCCGATAAGTTTGAAACAGCTGTTGCAAAGATAAAAGAATATTTCGTATCAACTAAAAGGAAACCTTTGCCATAACGCGGTCGGGCAGGGATAAATGAATTATTTAATCTGGTTTGCATACGGGACTCTCCATAAATGATTTCACTTTTTTCAATATTTCGGCCCCTCTCCTTTGTCACGAAGTGGCACATTTCTGCACCCCCCCCCCCTTTTTATCACATGTCACACTAACTCTCAAACATATTTGTGCAAAAAAAAAGCATCATGTCACACTTCTCGTTACTCTTTCCCTCCCCCTCAAAGCGTGACATCATTAGTGAACAACCCCGAGGCAAAAATGTTTTTTCCATTTTGATAAGATTATACTCTGTAACGAGAGCTGGCATGTCAAGTAAAAATTAATTTCCCACTCTCCGGACGTTTCCCCTTACGGTTGTCATAGGTAGGGCGCAATGGACTTTTTCCCCACTTAGCTTTTGCAACAATGATTAAATGCAAACGGTTAAAATTGCTTTGCGCGTAAACTATCATTCAATTAAAAAGTGGATGCTCAAGGGGCATTCACATGGAAAATAAAATAATATGTCTTTCCAATGACGGGAAAAATTCTGTATTTGTACAAAGCATCTTCGCCTCAGTTAAAAAGGTGTATTGTTGCTTCTGAAATTATGTTTGCAAAAATTACAATAAAGATAAATTCACAAATAGATTAATTTGTACAATCTTTAAGTAATGATAATTTCATTTTTCAAATAAAATTGAAAAGTAAATAAGAATTTCAAAAAAATATTATTTTTCAGCAAAAATAGGGCATTAAACAGCATATATATATATATATATATATATATTTGAATAGTTTTGAAAATTTTCGGAGGGGGTTCGAACTTGAAAAACCCACTCGTTAGATGCATTAAAATTTCAGACAATTGAAATTTCACACTATTGAAAAATAAAATTACATGAATAAAACTAAAATAAAATTCCTCTTCGTTACCGGAAAAAAAAAAACCGGAAACAATAAATCGGCAGACGATTAAAATAATTTAAACGGTTCAAAACAAAACGAAATAAAAAAAAAATCGCTTTAACCGAAACCTCTTAAGGTCGAACGATAATAATAAAAGCTATTGTCAGTTTCACTTAATGACAACTTTCCCGTTGTGGAAACTGGATGAAGAAAATTAAAATCGCCGCGAAAACAAAACACGCCGCGCACACGTACTTGAATAAATTTCAAACAAAAACACAAGCGCACTTTTTAAGTTTTAAAGTAGGTCGTCTGGTTTTTGAACAGGCATTCCATCCACTCGTCATTTTTGTTCCTTTTGCGTTGTATTCCGAATCATTTCCCTATACCTAACCAAAGGCGCTTTTCTGAATGGCGTTCCGCTATTGGTGACGAAGTGGATCAGGGTAGTCTAGTCTCGGATAAAAAAACATTTCAAAAAAATAAACAGGTCAGCAGCCAGACGGAGCTCTTTCTCCGCTGCTAGTTACACGCTCGGCGGTTTAATCGCGTTCCCCGATCCTTTTATTCTCGACTTTAATTATAACACAAACCAGGGGTGACCATCCCCCCGCCCCCAAGCTCTATGGCGCAAATCCACCCACCCCAAATTTTTCACAATCCTTTTGTGTGCTTTTTTTATTTTTGCCCCTCTTATTTACCTTATTTTTTTTTTAAATCATTTATTTTTTTAAATGTTGTGATTATTTTTAAAATAATAACTTCTTTTTATGTATTAATTTTTTAAAGGATTTAATGCCCCCCCCCCGAACATAATCGCTTTTTTTTCCTCCCAGACATTCTAAGCGCACACACAAACGAAAAAATAAATAAGAATAAAAAAATAATTTAAATTAAAAAATAAATTAATAAATAATTCAAATAAATAAATTAGTTTAAAAAATTACCCCCCCCCTCCCCAATTTTGATGGCCAACCTGCACCATAGTCCCCCCCCCCCTTGGGCGACCATTGACACAAACTTCGAAAACTCACACACAACACACCAGCGCCAGTGGCGTAGCCTATGGGGGTCATAACACCCCTCCCCCATGAAGCAAGAAAATTAAACAGATGAACAAACATTTAATTGCCTGGAATCTCGTTTTTCGACCTTTCATTTCTAGAATTTTCCAATAACCCCCCTTGAAAAAAATTCTCGCAACGCCACTGACCAGCGCAGGCCGAATTTACATTCGGGAGGGGATACACATTTGGGGGGTCATGAACACCTTCCTGGTCGCCCGGCTTTGCACGGTCTACCTTGAGAATAAAAGTTATGTCAAGTGTCTAATTAAAGTCCCGATTACATTGAAGTCAGTAGTCAACCTTTGCCGGCAAGCAGTACAAAAAATTAATCGCAAAAAAATAATCGAATGGGAAAAGTTTTAATTTTAAGTTTTAAAAGTTTAACCTCCTCCCCCCTCCAAAAAAAAACACGCATATGAGAGCCCATGCAACTGCATTCAAAGGATATGCACGGGGTGCGCCTTGTGATTTTTATTTACAGTAACTGACACTCGCAGGCTTATCGCTGCCAAGTGGAAACTTATCGTGTGAGCTGATCAGATCAAGCATCATTGTGGGAAAGCGACACACTTATTTTTTAGTTGGCTTTGCTGATCCGTAATACTTCATTTTTAGCTGTTCTATGTTATTTACAGGTTTCGTATCTTCTTGAACAAGTACTAAGATTTAATTAAAAATTTTAAAAAAAACCTGACCCTGATTGTCGACCTCATAGTAAAAACGAACATCACTGGTCAACGCAATATACACTGAAGTGACAAAAGTCATGGGATAGCAATATGCAAATTTTCAGATGGCAGTAGCATCGCATAGAACAGGTAGAAATGCGCAGTGCTTTTACAGAGCTTTCATTTCTGTTCAAGTTATTCATGTGAAGAGGTTTTAACGTGATGATGACCGCACGACGTGAATTAACAGACTTTGAACGCGGAATGTTAGTTGGAGCTAGACGCATGGGTCATGCCATTTCGGAAATCGTTAGAGAATTCAACATTCCCAGATCCACTGTGTCAAGAGTGTGCCGAGAGTATGAAATTTCAGGCATAACATCCCACCATGGACAGCGCAGTGGTCGACCGCCTGCACTTAAAGATCGAGACCGGCGACGTCTGCAAAGAGTCGTAAATTCTAACAGACAAGCAACACTGCGTCAAATCACCGTAGAAATCAATGTGGGACGTACAATGGACGTGTCTGCTAGAACTGTGCGGAGAAATTTGGATTTCTTGGGCTATTCCAGCAGAAGACCGACTCGAGTGCCTTTACTGACAGAACGACATCGCTTGCAGCGACTCTCGTGGGCACGTGAGCATATCGGTTGGTCCCTAGATGAATGGAAAACCGTGGCCTGGTCCGATGAGTCACGATTTCAGCTGGTAAGAGCCGATGGTAGGGTTCGAGTGTGGCGCAGACCCCACGAAGCCATGGACCCAAACTGTCAGCAAGGCACTGTTCAAGCTGGTGGTGGCTCCGTAATGGTGTGGGCTGTTTTTTCATGGCATGGACTTGGTCCTCTAGTGCGACTGGACCGAACATTGACTGGAAATGCTTATGTGCAGCTACTTGGAGATCACTTGCAGCCATTCATGGACTTCATGTACCCAAACAACGATGGGATTTTTATGGATGACAATGCGCCATGTCACCGGGCCACAACTGTTCGCAATTGGTTTGAAGAAAATTCTGGACAATTCCAACGAATGATTTGGCCACCTAGATCGCCCGACATGAATCCCATTGAGCATTTATGGGACACCATCGAGAGGTCTGTTCGTGTCCAAAATCCTGCCCCATCAACGCTTTCACAATTATGGACGTCTATCGAGACAGCATGGCTCAATATTCCTGCAGAAGACTTCCAACGACTTGTTGAGTCCATGCCACGTCGAGTTGTTGCACTTCGCCGGGCAAAAGGAGGGCCGACACGATATTAAGAGGTATCCCATGACTTTTGTCACTTCAGTGTAAAGCAGAATAAAGAAAAATTGAAAATTCTTACACTAAAATAAATTACAAGTATTTTAATTGTTAATAAATAGAAACTGGCAACAGATAAACATTTTAACTCATTGAGTTTTCTTTCCTTGTCGGCTAACAATGACATCGTTTTCCAATCTTGTAAATTCAAAGGCTTAGCCGCATTTGCTAAAAAAATGTTATAATTCGAGCTCTATATATAACATGGAAGTTAAAAACACATTCTATCATACGTAGAATTTTTTTTTTATTCTATTGTTTTAAATTTTCAAGCATGTTCTCCCTTCAAAAATTGCGAAAAATATTTTAAAGGATTTTAATTAATATCTTCGTTAATTAATGTCACACGAAGACGGGACCTAGCTAACACTCTCAATCGACAATCGACTCACCTTTTGAGCATTTTTTTTTTTCAAAATCAGTCCAACCGTTTAAGCGAAAGAGTTACACAGATTGACCGACACGTCAAACTTATAGCCTCCCTTCCTTGTTGCGTAGAGTTGAAAATTCACTTTTTAGGCCCGGATCATGGCCGTTCCTTTTTGTGGATCAAAATTAAGGTCACAAAGACGTCTATTTTAATCCAATCGCAATCGTTTTGACGAATTTTCTGAAAGTTTTTAAATCATGTAATTTAGGACACACAAATAAGAGTACGGTGCATAATTTTATGAAAAGTTCTATCGAAAATAAAATCAAATGAAAAACAATTTTTAAAAATCTTTCACTATTAGTTTTGTTTAAGGACGACTTTAAAAAACAAGTAAGAATACTGAACGAATTGTTTTTGCTATTTTAAATTCAAAACGTTACACATCCAATAGCAGAATTTCCTGTAATAGTCTACAGTCTACAGTTAATTTACGATCCGAAGTTTACTAACGACTCCAAGCGGTGCGGAACCAAGTTTATTATGATTGAAAAAATTATAAACAAACAAAATCCAAAAACAATGAAAGAAAAAAATTAAATTTATAATGACTGCTTTATCTTTAAAATATGCACAAAAAGTTTAAATATCCCACAGTTATCCCCACTATTTATTTAAATAATAAAAATTTTAAACACAATTTGTTTAGCGGATTGTTTCCCATTAGCATAAATATAGCACACCAAAATAGATTCTGAAAAACCCAGGGATTCTAAGGAAATTTCATACTAGCTTTTAAATGCGCTACAAGCAAGCTTACAAGGAGAACCTAAATTAATGACAGTAATTGTGCACTTGCACTTAAACTCTAAGTTTGAAAGAGCATATCGTGAACTGGGTTCCATTTACTTTCAAAGGTCTCGCCGCAGCAACCCACAAATTTAAATATTTTTTGTCAAACCCGGAAGCACCACATTAAAAATATAAAAAGCTACCAGATGACAGACACGTGAAAAAAAAAAAACAGCGAGGTGATAAAAGACTGACACACAAGTATATCAGCGAATGATAAGATAATAAAACAATTACCTCAGCCAATCACAACGTCGCGGTTATAAATATCGAGGAAGGTATGAACGGGCAGACTGTGCAAACAAATGACAGGGAGAAATGCTGCGTAGAAATTTTGCATTTTGTTCCAAAGAACAGTTTTCGCTATGAATGATAAAAACAACATTATTGGGGCCCAACATTGTAAAATTTTAGCAAACTATAGTAGACAGCAGCTTAACTTGACACTGAACGTCACTACGGGTGGAGCCAATAAGAGCTCACAAGCAGTCAGCGATCTCCTCTAATTCGCCAAGTAGGCTGTGACGTTTAATCTAGCTCGTTTTTCATAGGCTAACGTCACGCTGACGTCACGATGTTGTTGTCAAGAAACGTTGCAGTTTAGTATAGTGTTTGTTTCCAAAACAAGAATTTTTTTGAGATCAGTTATGAGGCGGAGTTTTTTTTTTTTTTTCTTTTGTTACTTTTTTCTGAAATCCCTCGGGTACCCGAGCCCGAGTTGATACATCTATCTGGTTTAGGGTGGAATAGGTAGAGCTTTCCGTTTTTACGACCACCATTAAGGTGGAAATCCTATTTAGCTCAACACACATGCTATAAAACCTGTTCATAGGGCAAGCAACCATTCACAACACACTCATCCACACAGAGAAAGGAGAAGAGAGAAAATTCATCCATGCCCGAGCCGGGATTTGAACCCGGGGCCTTCCGGATCTGACTGCACACATAAAGTAGCAACGTGAATCAGCCTTTGGTTGTTACCCATTTTTAAAAATGAACTTAGGTATCCATAAAAATTCCCTTTTAATTTTTCAGCAATAAGAACTTTTAATTAAAACAATAAATAACTCAGTTAATTTTCTTCCTTGGCAGAATGACATCACGTAATCGCTAAAACGTAAAAGAAGTGTTAGTGTTGTGAAATAATTTTAGATAAAACGACTCAATTATTTAAAAGTTTTGAATAATAAAGTGATTTACGAAGATACGCGCTGAAGTGATACACACAGAAAGCGATAGAGCTTCATTTTATACAATTTGAAAAACATTGCATCATAAAAAAGGATTACATATTAAATTTCCGGAGATTTTGCAAAAGTAGAAAAAAAAATTTCCCTTTTTCTTTTTTGAAAAATTTTATTTATTTTTTTGCAAACAAATATGTTTTTTTCAATGTTGTATTTTCTCAGAAAATATAAAATGGAGGAAAATGCAATCCATACATTTTTTTTTCTCCGTGCTTCTAATAGTTTTTTTTTTAATAAACCTTTTCTTTCAGAACCAAAATTATCCAAATTAGTCAAATCAACATTCAAACAATAATTTTGGATTGGATTCAATTTCAAACTGTTCACGACAGACACCGATAGAAAAAATGACCCAACTTTTCAAATACGATTTTTTCCATTTTCAAAATCTTTTAAGAGCTTTTAACAAAGTAAATAAAAATTAAGAATAAATATTCAATGCGTTAGAGAAAAGAGGGGAAAAGAGAGAATGAAGCATCAAAAAAAAAAAAATAATAATAATAATAAAGTAAAAAAGAAATACCTTAACAATTGCGAAAATGGTGTCACAGTATCTGCAAAATTACTTATGTCTAGCATGGCAATTCAATTGTTAAAATTGGACGCACCAATAAAATGAAATGCGAACTAAAACTGCTCTCAATTTCATAACGCTCCTCAGCTTTTATTTTCAGCTGAAACTACGGGAATAAGGAGTTAAAGATAAAATAATAAAATTCTTACCAAACCTGGCGTTAAACAAGACGACGTTTGGTTCTCATAAACTGATAAATATTTAAAATAAAAAAAAAAAAAGTTTTTTTCATATGTTTTTAATAGTATTTAAAGCCCACAGCCCCCGACAATAACTAAAAAAAAGCGGCAATACGCAATATATGTAAGTAGTTTGTACACCCTCCCCCCAGGTGGGTTCTGGTTGAGCTAGTAATCAAATTCTTATGCGGTTGCTGCAAAATATAGTCCAAATAGAGGTCAAATTCAAAGAGCTGTAAAACCTGAATAAAGTTTTTGGTTAAGACTTAAGAGTTCTTGGTCGTTGACTCACGAAAATTACAAATTGCAAAATAAATTTAGCTTTTACATTTGTGCAAGTGGTATATTTCATTCTGTTACACCCCGTTTCCAACATTTTTTTTTTTTTTTTTTTCAAAATTTGGAAGAAAATTGTTTCAGAAATTAAATTACTTCTAATCAAAAACGTTCTTTTTTGAGAGAGAGAGAGAGAGAGCATTTATCACTGTGCAAACAGGGGTAGGATATAACATAATCACTTTTAATGTCCGAAACTCCAACAATTCGGAATTCTTAGTAACCGCCAAAAAAAAAAACGCAATAGTGGGCGATATTATTTCGCCTTCAATATTGCATTGACAATAGATACCGCTTCCATGTTGCACCAAAGACCAGGAACAATTGATTCAATTTTTCACGCCGATTCTAAAAACGTTACTGCATACAAAATAGACACAGGAAGAGGAAACATAAAATGAATTGCTAGTTAAATTGATATGACTAAGTTGTCAGACGATTTTTTTTTTTTTAATACGCTGATGCCACCCATTTTCCACTTCAATAAAGACGCGCCGTTATTGAAGCGATGCTATCGTTTGTTTCCACGTTAGAAAGCATGAGGAAGTCTAAAAGGCGAAAAAAAAAAGTACTGGTTAGGATTTTCCCACATTTGTCTTACTAACCTCTCGTCTGAGAATCACTTTCACACACGTTTTTGAAGGCAAGCATAAGGAAATCTAATGAACAAATTAAGAAACCAACCAGTCATTTCCTCGCTGTTGGGGGCTGTTTAAAACCATTGAATTCACGATGACATACATATAGGGCCATTCCTATTCCACAGTCAAGTGCGCGAGAAATCAGACTCAATAATTCACCAACATTTTGCGACAGATCCTAATATTTTAACTAAACAGGAGTAAACACCTTTTTTAATGTTTACATTTGGTGTAAAAACACTCCTGACAGATATATTTTTATCGAATATTTTTGTTAATTAAAATTTACTTTATTTGTGTGCGTCTAATGAGGGACATGCAAAATCAACGCCTCGTAACGGGCTTTATGTATTAATTTTCTGCCCTATTAATGATGATTTTTTTGCATTACCAATGACAAAACAAATTGTAGATTTTGACTGCCAAGGTCCCACTGTAAATAAAGCATATTTCATTTGTTGAGAAATAATTCAAACGGTTAAAAAATTAGGAAAAAGTTATTCCACGAAAAGTAGCCATTTTGTCCCCGACGGTTTATGTATTTCATAAAAAGTAATAGGTGATGAGGGAATGTTTTTCTTAAGAAATCACACAAACGTGAGAGATTAATTAAGCAACAAAATTTGTTTCGTTACCTTTTTAAATAATTATTTTTATTGAAATATATGAAGTGTCACGTGTGGGACAAAGTTATTATTTTCCATGGAATAGCCCTGTTCGTTATTTTGTGGAACTAATTCAAAAGAATCTGAGTATTTTTCCCATGCATCGAAAAAGTAGGAAGAGAAAAAGTGACGAAAATTATCAGTCTGGTAGGTGAGAAAAATCTCAAGACCAAAAAGGGGAAACATGAATTCACGCCAGACCCGACATTAACAAAAAAAAATACAAAACTCCATAATGCCCGGTTTCCACTTGAATAGAACTTTCACATCTGTTAAAGGAATCGTCTGCACTCACGATTCAGAACACGAGGAAGTTTGAAACACAAAGACGGAACGATCACCACATAATAGTTAACTTGTTTCCAAAATTAGGTTACTCAACAGGAGTCTTATCACTTCCAAGCAGATAGGATACTTTTAGTTTTTCAAAGCAGTGAATCAATCCATTGTGCGTTAGATAATCTCTGCAATCTATTTTATACGCCACAAGTTTACCGGTTTACTGAAAATCCAATCAAAGCGGGGGAACGTGGGGAGAGCAAGTAAAATTGTGATGTTTTTTTTTTTTTCATACTTTTTGCGAATTAAAATTAAAGTTACAGCTGCTTGAGATAAAAGGGTCATGAATCACGGGCGGTCAGGCATCGGTCTCGTAACCGGAGGTTCCCCGGTTCAATGCTAGCCGATCAAAGATCCACCGTCTTGGGGGGGACGTTATAAGTGCTCGTGGTTATTAAGCCCTCAAGCGAAACGACACCTCTGGGGATACTGGACCAGGGGTTTGCTCGACTCTGGGTCTGGATCAAAAGAACAAAGCGCTCTTCAGGGCCCCTTCCCCGTTAAACCACAAGCTGTGGTTTGTAACGGGAGACCCTGAAGTAAGAAGTGAAGTGTATTTCGACTTCAACTGAGAAACGTATAATGATTAGAGCTCCAAACTTCCCTTCTGCTAGCATCAAATTTCGTCAAAAAAATGCCTTTTTTGAACTTCAATATTGAAAATTTACCAGTGCCGAGTCCCTCAAGGCGACCGGCCCCATCGCCCCTCCCTTGTATCCGTCCTTGATAAACGGTCCATCAGGAGAGACCGTTTATGAAATTGAACAATCACAATTGAAAGGATTATAGAATGAAGGGGCTATGTTACATTTTGAAAAATAAACACTCTGGACAATGGTAAGCAATGGATACAGCAGGGTTCGCGTTTACCCGCTATAGCGGGTTTTTTACGCAAATTCTTGTAGAACGGACGCAACATTCACGCCGTTTCGGGTCCCTGGGACCCAAAAATAATAGTTTATGCCAGAAGAAAAAAAAATCCGATCAAAAAGTAATTTCGGACCCGTGTGAATCGAAAAACCCCAGAAAACTAGTGCTGATTTCATGCTGTATATAGTTGAACTTTTACAATCATGAAAGGAGGGGAAAGAATAAAAGAAACCCATCCTTATCAGCTAACTCAATGACCCCCTATTGTGTTGGCCAGGCAATCCTAGTTCTAAGAACGGGGTCCGACACAGCTGTGACTTGGCTGTGTCGGAAGTGTCACAGCTGTGACTAAAAAAATAATGACAGTTAAATTATACCTGCTAATTTTAAACTTTATTTATTTTTTAGTAAGTTTTAGTTATTTATTGTTTTGCTAAGAGTGTAGAAATAAGCAACATATTGTACAATTTTCTACATATTATCTCCAAATGGAGTGCATAATAGGCTGTGTCCTCCACCACTTCTGAAGTGACCCTCAACATAATCAATCTTTTGTAGCCTGCTGTTTCAAAAAGGTTGTGCATCCCTGCTGTAAATATCATTAAACAGTCCTCTTTTAAGAAAAGTTCGGTAGTGGCAATGGAAAAAGCAAATTGATAAAGAAATGAGGACAGTATACTGGCTTGCCAAAGAGCTGCAGGAACAAATTTTTGTCACTAATTGAATTGAATTAATATTGATCTCAAAAACTAAAGAACAAACTCCTTAATTAGTATAATTTACGAAACATATATGCAATGCATTTACAACATTTGTATTTTAATAATAATGTTATTTTATTCAAATATTTCGGGACTCAATTTTTTCATCAAAGGACTCACTTTTTTTTCATTAATGGGTCCATGGGACCCAGGTAGCAAATAGGTCAGCGCGAACACTGTACAGGTAAGCAAATACAGCTTGGTACATCAAACAGTGGATGTCATTAGACCAATTTCGTTGGCACGTTAACGACAAAACCGGAAAACAAAAAAGCTGCAACAACTGCAACATTAAAACTTTGAACTTTAATGACTCGCAATTTATGTTTGCTCACTTAACCCCTTCATCTCCCAAGCCCTTCAATTTTTGAATGAAAGGGGGGGGGGAGGCAGGCATTCAAAGTTCGGAAACCACCGGGTTAAGAGCCCATCTGCTCCAATTTCCACAGAGCGAGGATAATCCAATAAGACGAGCTCGGCTGACGAAACAACTGAAGCCCGAACAACAGAAGCAGCCGCGAAGGCCACAACCCGCAATAATAACAATAATACAACAGAAGAGAGTTCAAAACGCAACAAATAACGGTGCACACAAAATGAAAAAAAAAAATCCCAAGGTAGCTATTTCTTCTCAAGAGGAAGTAAGTGAAAGAGAATAGCATTCCCCAATGACCCTTTTCGTTCGTTTTGATAACGGTGGGGGAATCGCAGTGGATACGCCCTAAGTGTCAAACCTGATACCAGACACACCAACACAAATGACCCCCAGCGCAAAATAACAGGTAAGATAATAGCCCGAGAAAACGCCCATTTTCGGAGAATTTTTTTTTCTTTCAACAGGGCTCAGCTAACTTTTTTTTTCATTTATGACCACTTTTGAAACGGGTAATTTTCTGTTATAATCTATAAAAATCTCTACTGCCCTCCAATCAATCGTCATAAAAACAAATCTACCGCGGAGAATAAATATAGTACAGTAAACGCCACTAATGAAATCACTGGATTATAAAATCAGCCGCTTTTTAAAATCAAATCTGCAGAAACCGAATCCTTACAATGTCAAGACATGTTAAAACTATCCTTTAATACAATCAGTGTCGCCGTTTTATAAACTCAAGTTTTTGGAAAGCGTATGTTAATAATTTGAAAACGACAACTAATTATGTTGAAAATTGCCAGACATAATAAATTTCAAAGTTCTGTAGCATTAAGAAGTGGAAAAGTCTTCGAAGATGAAGAAATGCCTGCTAAATTTGCACTCTTCAATGTATATACGATTTCCGTTAATCAAACATCTATGCGCCAGTACTGTAAGATTCCTCGGCAAATAAAAATGTACATTTTATTTACTTTACTCTATTTTAAAACTTTTTAGTGAGAAAAACATTAGGCATCTTTTAAAAAACAATTCTAAAAATTCAAAAGAACAAATAATCTCAATGTTGCAATAGCGTCTTCAAATTGCCGAACCGTCAGCAAAATGTGCCGAATACAGAGATTATTGGGAGGTCACAGTGACCTCCCATCGGTTTGCTCCTGCATCCCTTGTGAACAGCACCTAGGCCACGACATTCGCACTACGACACAAAGTAACATTTAGCAAAGAAGAAAACGTTTACTACCAAAAATAAAAATAATAAGTCCTCAAAACAAACTACGCATTATTCAAGTACGATGCTAAAAGAAAATTACCACACATAACTCAACCAATTGGTCCGACAATAGAAGAATCCCATGTGGGTCACCCTATGATGTTCCAATTTACCTGACCGTTTCAACAAAAACAAAAAATTTTCTGTACAGATAAAACTTCCGAAATTGCTTCCGAAACAGCATCCGCTAGACACAACACCCCATCTTCCAGGAAGTTATCGGAAATCTACAGCTCTTGCTAAACATTCAATTACGAAGAAAGGAGCGTTGCAACGGGAAGTTGTAAAGTAGAGTAAGATCAAAGCAGTGACAGGTAAACGAGAAAACGTTTCTGAGAGTAGCAGGAATCGTTAATTGAAGCCACTGTTCAACCGAAATGATTGAATATGTTTTAGTTTTTAAATAGGGATGGGGTCTAGTGAAGAGAATTTAGGATTCTCAACCGACCGCTGGTCAGTGGACAAAATTGAACGGAACCTCAGAAATTTTACCAGCCCCGTGTTAAAATTTTTCAATCAGTATCAGTCATAAAAACCTCGTTAGTTCGAACACGCTTAAACCGAAGTACCTGCTAAGATGAATTACATTTCCAACCCCCACCTTATAGTTTGTACTGCGTTGATTTTTACGAGGTTCGACTGTAGTAATTAACTTGTTAAGTTAATTTTGTTACTCAAGTGAAAGCAGTTTTAATGTTGAACCTAAACAACAGGGCCCAATTAAAGTATCACGGGGCCCTAGACCAAATACTTTTTTGGTCCCCCTGCACTGAGGCTTTACAATTTTAGGCATAGGATAAAACACATTTAGGCATTGACTACAAAAATTTTAGCCATTTGGGGGGCCCTAGGCCACGGCCTAGTTAGCCTATTCAGTAAACAGGCCTTGCTAAACAAGCACATATTTGATGACTTTGGGCTATTGAAACTTTTCAAATTGTTCTGGTTTTCCACGCTTTTTATTTCAATTTAAACATTTCGTACTGGAAACGGAACAGATGAAATATTGGAAAATGATAATTTCAACACCTCACTTAATGATTACGTCAGTTAAGCAAGACTTTCCGGAACACAGGATCAAAAAACATTTCTAGCCAGAAGGAATAAAAAAAAATCTATATAATGCATCAGATGATAGAATTGAAGGCCTGGGGAGGAAGGGGGACAACTGTTTCGAAACCCGAATGACGAAAAAAAAAAAAAACACCTCTCGACAATCAATCCATTTTCCAAGAGATCAAAAATTTAATGAAAACGAAAGCAGCAAAATTGCAAAAACGACCTGAAAAACCATCAGTGTGTCAGCGTATGCTTTCATCAACTTCGACATTAATATTCAAGAAAGAAAAATTGAATTTCAATACCAGAAACATGAGTCATGTCGCCAAACAAAAGGTTTCAAAACAATCGGCGAATCCCGAATACCTGCGCAGGGATGAACGCTGGCTTCTCTGAATCAACAATGGATTGCGCAAGGCGGCAATAATTCAACCCTTTTACTTCATTACCTATTCCGATACCAGTATTGCATTTCTGGTGATCGTTGGAAATCCCGATTTTTGAGCATCTTCAAGGTTTTGATGTTTAAATTATAGTTCAAAAAAACCAAAAAATACGCTTTTAGAATCAATAAAACTATAAAGCTTTAAACCGCGATGTATTGTATGTTAACATGCACTTATAAAATACATCAACATGTAATATAGTTTATTAACTATATTTCTTATATTACATGTTAATGCACATTTAAGAGCATCTAAAAGCGTATTTTTTAGTTTTTTTTAAACTAATTTAAAGATGATTTACGATATGAAGTACCTTTTTTATTGTTTCGGTCAAAATTACAGCTCTCTAAGACCAAACTAGTATCACAAGCACTTTATCAGAGCCTAAAAAGGTCACGCATTGTGTCTACAAATGTCTGCTCCTGATCAAAGACACGTTAATTGAGTTTTCGTCATCGTTAACACCACGCAGTCAACCTAACAGAGAGAGCCTAAGCACAATTATAAACCGAGAGAAGCCAAAAGGAAAGCCATGCAACTGGCCTTTGTTCGAAGTGAAATCCATCGACGTAGAAATGAAATTCCCTTTGTAACGCCAGTGGGCCGGCGGCCGAGTCGTGATCTAATGTAGCGAAGCGTGAAGCACTAACCCCATATTTGTTACTCGAGTAAGGCGACAGAAAAAAATACTAAAATGGAGCACCAGGTTCAATCTGACATTCAATTTCCGATCAAAAGCTTCTCAGAGAAAGGCGAAATTAAAAACACAGACTCATAGACGAACATTAACCACACTGTTAAAACTCGGGGAACACAAGGCACCTTTGAGGTGAAACGTTGTAGCACCAGCTGTACCCCCTGAGGAGTGCCAATTGACTTAATAAGGAACCCTTGAAGGTGCCATTTGGCACCCTATGGGTGTCTTATGGCACTCTATGGGTGACCCATGGCACTCTAAGGAGTCAAATAGCACCTTCAATAGTGCCATAGATAGTGTGTCAATAGTGTGGAAAGTCGAGTGTCACCCTTCAGGGGTGATGCTACAACGTTACACCCTTAACCCATTTATGCCCAGTAGCCTAAAAACGGGACGCTTGTTAGTTACTGCATACAAACACCTGTAATGGGTAGATCGTTTTACACATAAGCTGTTTTTCACAACTTAAATAGTCCTTCTTGAGAAAACCAGATAGAACCACTATTTAGACATCAGAGTTTAATTATTGACAGCTATTTTCAGACAAATCAGTCAAGCAACGATCCAGCATGGGTAGCCACAGAAAGTTTTTTTTTTTTATTTGCGAATTTATTTTTCATAAAATTAAGCTATTTTAAAATGATTAGCTTAAAATTGAGCAGAGATGCCTTCTGTAATGTTACTTTGCACAAGTAAAGTCAAGTAAGGTCCTATTTTGCTCACATATCTGCAAAATATCCCATAAACAGGACTTTAAACAACTTAATAAATATGGCAACGGCGAACTATTTCAAGCCTAAAACGTGTGTAAACCATTCCAACAAAGAGTTTTAAGCAGATAAAAATTGAAAAAAATTGTTAAAAAAAACTTGGGCATAAATGGGTTAAAGTTGCCTTGTGCAACATGTAGTTTTAACAGTGTACAGCTAACTAGACTTGCCTGCACCTGAAAGTATCTAAAACCGTGATCGATAACTCCATGTGCTATGGTCAATATGCAACGGTTCCGACTAAAGTCAAAACGATTGACATTGAATCAGAAAGCTTCGACTTAACATACAATCCTATAGTTGGGGTTAACTTAACCCGGCATACCCCCCCCCCCTGAAGGCTAAGAAGATTTTAACCCCAGAATTACGACGCTGTCAGGTTTATGTTGACATTAAGGGCCAAGCTCCACATTGACGCAAAGCAGAAAAATAAAGCAGAAAAGTAAAATGGATTAAATAGTGTTCCTATGGAAAGTACTCAGATTTCGGTTTCGGTCGCGTTCTCTGCTGATGTGGAGCAGGGCCCTAACTGTTGTTTGAACCCCAACCAAATCGGTACTTTCAGACACGCGTCACTTGAACCCCGTGCTGAGCCGGGCGACGCAGCTAGTTTCTAATAAAAGTGATACCGTGTGCCCGGCAAACAACTTCAACTTCTAAAAAATAAAACCACCAAAAAAGAAAAAAGAAAAAAAAGACAGCGCGCACACAAAAAGGGCCATCCTCCATGGCCGGATAAATACAAAAGGAGGAATTCCAAGCCCGAAAAATCGCATAATCCAGACCTCTTTAGTAGGTCATTTAAGATAGCGAGATGAAACAAGTTTTCCGAAAGAGCGAAACTGGTTCTGTCATCAAGGGAAACAAACGAGAAATCACCTGGAGTACATGCTAATTTTCGACCACTTTTTCAACTTTCATGAGATCTCGTTTTCGCGCGACAGGAAACGAGGGAGGCCCAGAACGATTCTCCTCCAAACGATATTATGTACATTTGAATGACACTAAGTGTATTGTTGCCCGGGTGTTTTATTTGCATGAAATACTTACACAAACGATGCAATAAAAGTTTTACGAGCCACAGACTAAGTAGCCGATTCGGTCTGACAGCCACAAACGGATTATTATTTTTTCAACGCTGGAAGACTGTCAGAACGGTTTTGCCTATGATGGACCTCTCAGTTTATGAAGAATTTCCACTTTCTACAAAGATGGCACCACGTTTTTAGAAGAAGAAGTTGGTCTATGCAGATTATGTTCAGTCAATGCTTATTCAGGGGCCTCGCTAAGCATTCGCCACCTCGCCAAATGCGATAAAATAGAAAATTCGACGACAAAAATTCTGATTTGGCTAAAGTATTGGCGAATGGAAAATTGTCAGAAATGTTCACTTGGGGAAAAATACATGTATTACATTTAAAAAACAAATAATTAAAATTCTTTGACTATAATTCTCGAAGTTTGGCTAAGACAATTGAAATTTGGCTAATTTACTGGCTAACAACTGAAAATCCTAAGCGTGGTCCCTGCTTATTGATATTATTATATTTTAAATTGATATTGAATTCAGTTTACAGATTGAAATACTTGTTGTATATTTTGATCTTCTTTAAGCATTTTAAGAAAAAAAAGTGAAATTCATGTGCAGTTTTATTTCTAATACGGGCAAGTTCTAGAGCAGGTATTGACCAAGTCAAGATATAACAAACCAAATATTGTAACTAAAGTGATCAACACCAGTTTCTAAACTTTGTATTGATCAAAATATTTAATGTATTTTCAAAATAAATGTTCTCAATAGGCAGTAATTTTGAAAAAAAAAAACACTTTTCCGACATAGTACCTCTGGCAAGTGGGACAAAGTGCAGGGGGAACAACGCACGACCCGTTCGCTGACAAATATAGGGGACCGTGACCAAGCACCCAGAGCAATGCAAATCGCGAGAGTCGGGGGATTATGTCGCTTGGAAAAGTTTAGTGGAGCAAGAACGCGCAAACGATTTTTACCTGCTAGGTAAACAGTGTTACGGCGCGGGGGAAACGAGGGCAAGCTAATTTCTGACTCGGAGATTATCTCATTAGAGTGTGCTCGAACAGAGGAACTTTTTGTTCCCACAGTCGAGAGCAACCGGGTGACTTGCACATTTAAAGGGGCAACAAAAAGTTTAAATTTCCATGTTTCTCAGCATAGGCGACTCGTACTGGGGGCAACTGCCCCTCACTTTCAAAAGCAAAAGGGGCCTTGCCCTCTCACTTTTTCAGAGTTAAAAATTGATTATTTGCTTGAAATGAATCTTTACTCAGTGTATTAATGTATTCCAAGAAAGTAAAAGCAAAAATTCCAAAAAAAAAAAAAAAGACTTTTTGCAGGTTCAGAATGGAACTCAGAACTAGAAGCCACATTTCGCATTTTTCATTCGATTATTGATAATAAAGGTTAAAATCCAATTCTGCACCAAAAAGGCTTCCTAGGTGCTGCCTCCTACCCCCACATTTCCTTTCACCCCTCACTTATTTGGTACCCATGTTCCCCAGGGAAATACATCAAGGAATATATATCAAAGAGACTGACGTCTTAAAATTGTCACTCGAAAACGTTGCTATACTAGAAAACACTTGACACTCAACGTCACTACGGGAGAAGCCAATAACAGCGATCTCCTCTAATTCGCCAAGTAGGCTGTGACGTTTTATCTAGCTCGTTTTTCATAGGCTAACGTCACGATGTTTTTGAGGTACGATTACTAAAAAGAAATTTGTTGACGGACATTTTCTTTTCAAAATAAAAAATGTAATTAATGCGCCACTAGCATTTTATACATTAGTCTTTGCCCCCCCCCCTCCCCTCCTATTTTAAACTTTAAAATTTAAACGAATGGAAGAATAAAACGTAACCGACACACATTTTTAACTTTTAGAAACCGGCCTATATAAGTCTCGACAAATCTCTCAATGCTTAAAACACTCGGAATATAGAAGAGCTCACGAAACAAAAAGAATGCGGTCTCCTCCGTTACGCAATGCGAGGAAGTTCATCTGAGGCCTCGTATACCCAACTCACATGACGTCACATGAAGGGAGATACGTCACCAAAGACGTCGTTCTTTCGCTTACACCTGTTTTTATAACCACATGTCAAAATCCAGATTATCAGGGAAATTCGTGATAACGTGGGTAGAATTCCACATTTAATGCCAATTCGATTTCGAAGATATTGAGTCGGACCTCCACATATCGAAGTAGCAATTTGCCAGAGACAAAGTAGATTTTTAGAACCAAGTTTAATTTTCTTAATTACTGTTGAAACATTTTAAATTTTGAAGGTAATTTCAATATGAAACTCCATTTCTAACTTATCGGCGAATAACATTACATGAAAGTTAATAACTGAAAAAAGAATTAATAAGAATAACTTGTTTGTTACTTTAAAATATAGTGTAATCCAGACATTAACATAATACTGTCGCCCCCCTTTAATTGGGTAACGGAAAAACAATACCCCGCTAGACGAATAAAATATGACGGAACCGAATATTTCCCATGCCATAGACGCAATGTTAAAGATCCCCGCGTAGTCGAATTATATTTTTTGGGATCGACAGTATTCGTTTAAGCGGGGCCGACAGTATTGAATTTTTTTAAATGGAAGAAATAACTGAAATTCATACTAAATAGCCAGTTTCGTGACAAGCTCACCAAAGAAATGCATGTATTTATTCCATTCATTAAAAACTTCATCAGGAACAATTTCTTGTACTGAAGTCCAGGAAGTAATGTTTCAAGCGCCTTTAGCAAATTTATTTTTGGTGGATTCAAATTTTTCGCTTTTCACAGACGTTTCGCATATTTAAGAATGAAGAGCAATTGTCAGGGGGGGGGGGGGGGGCAGGAATGCAATTGGTTTTACATGACTAATCGCAACGTAAAATTGAAAACGACTTAGTTGCTTTTTACTAAAATTCATCAAGTTTTCTAATAACCACAATAACTGACTTCTGCGGTCCGTAGTGACATTCACTCACCTTCCTTTCACTCCTGACTTTAATATTTGTGAAGCAAAAGGTGTAAAGTCTAATAAAAGGTCCCGTTGCAGGGGTCAATTTAGAGAGAAATTAGGCCCGTTAAAGGACCCTTCACAAAATTCAGAAACTCAAAGAGGGATAATTCACAAAATTCATTTACTCAAAAATGGACCTTTCACAAAAATCCCACAAACGAAAACGGACTCTTCCAAGAAATCCGAGTTTAAAGAACGATAGGGAATATTTCTTGCCGTAACTATTTTTCACCAAAGTACGAATTAGTTTTCACAAAATTCCAAAAACAAACCTTGGTCAAATATCCTGGATATACCCCTGCGTTATTCCAAAAAAAATTTCGATAGTATATGGAAAGTTTTTCTGTGAATGAACATGGAGAATATTACAAAGCTTAAATAAATGAAAATTTCGATGCGCGGAAGTTCGACACGGCGGTTTGACTTTACTCCAAAGCAAAGTAAGATTCTTAAGTGAAAAAAAAAAAAAAACTATTTTCCCAACGGCCTTGTGCAGAATTTTTGAACAAAATGTTCGCAAATTTGAACAACGCGTGCATAAATTTCTTCCGTGCATGTCTCCAGCTCCAAAGGTGGATTTCAGGAACGAAGGCGACATCTCCACCAACAAAAATATTTGTAAATCTGGTCCGAAAATCGCTTTCTTTAAGCTGTATTCATATAGACACAGCACAGCTACCGAAGATGAGCAAACAAAATAGATGCAACCCGCCATTTTATGGGCCACATATCGGGATAGGTTGACACAATAAAATACAGCTGGCCACTTCGCAAGTGGGTTACACTTACAAGCAAACCGAACGCCTTTCATCAATTAAAATACTGCTTCTAGAGCACTTTTTCTCCCCGATCACGGATCAAATAATCATTTCAAAAATTATGTTGCACCCTCAAATAGGAATCAATCAAGTACAATAGGTTCCGACAAAAAAAAACCAGGAGCGCCCAGGGGTGCCCACGGGGGGAGGGGGGTATTATGGCGCAAGTTGCGCCATCAAAATTTTGGGAGGGGATTTTTTTTAACTAATTTATTTATTTAAATTATTTATTAATTTATTTTTTTATTTAAACTATTTTTGAAAATTATTTTATTTATTTATTTATTTATTTTGTGTGTGTGTGCTTGGAATGTCTGGAAAAAAGGGAAAAAAAGCGATTATATTCTGCGCATAATTAGCACTTTTAAAAAATTAATAAAAAATAAAAAATAAGTTATAATTTTAAAAAATAGCTATAATTTAAAAAAATTAATAAAAAAATATTGTAAAAAAAATTAAAATATTTAAAAAAATAAATAAAAATTTTTAAAAATAAATAAATATTTTTAAAAATAAATAATATATTTAACCCTCGTGGGTCCCTCCCATTTCAGTTACACTCAAGACCCTTGGGGTCATAAACGACCCCAATGCTTCCTTTAATTAATTCATTATAATTATTGAATGTTACATGCATTATTTAAGTTCACACACTTATTAATGCTAAAAAAACAAAAAATAAAAAGATACAATTAAAGTAAAATATAGTTTATGAATTAAAATTATAATTTTAGAGCAAAACTTACAATAACTAGATTTATTTACATCTGTTACAGACCTGAAAAAACATGATTTTTACAAGTGAATTTCAAACACTTATGACATTTTTCAATGCATTTTTTGTCCAGTTTTCTTGGACAAAAGTTGCAACGTCCTCTTTTTTTGGCCTTCTGGGGAAGTGACCCCAAGGGTCTTGTGTGCAAAAAATGCAATTCGGGAAAAATAAAACAATAATAGCATTATTTTGAATAGAAAACTAGAAGAATAAAAGCCACAAAATGCCATTAAAAACAAATGGTTGATTAACAAGATATATAAAACAGAAATTGTATTGGGGTCACATATGACCACAAGGAACCCACGAGGGTTAAAAAAATATTGAAAAAAAAATAAATATGAAAAAAATAAATGAGAAAAAAAGAGGGATAAAAATAAAAAGCATAATAGGGTTGTGAAAACTTTTGGGGGGGGGGGATTTGCGCCATTGAGCTTGGGGGGTGGGCACCCCTTGGTTCGCCCGATGGGAGGTCACTGTGACCTCCCAATATTTTCCGTATTCGGCACATCTAACTGGCTATTCGCCAATTTGAAGACAATAAATTGCAACATTGAGATTATTTGTTCTTTTTAGTTTTTAGAATTGATTTTCAAAAGATGCCCAATGTTTTTGCTCACTAAATGTTATGCGTGTACGACATGCGTGCAATGTGCATGCTTGTATTTTATCATTCGGTAAAATTGGAACTTCATTCGGCAAGTTTATAATTTCCCCCTCCCAAAAAGCTTAGTTCGGAGCGCCTCTGAATACAACGCGACTAAAAAAGAATCTAGGCGACCAGTTCTTTAAGACGCCATGTGAAACAGGGTTTTCCTACAAACTCCTGAAAAATGATTTACCCTGGGCAGGGACGGATATAGGGGGAAGATCGCCTCTCGCGTAACTTAATCACCATTAGTAAATTTTCAATATTAAAGGTTTTAAAAAAAATTAAAAAAAAAATTTCAACCAGCTTTGATCCTTGAAGAAGAGAGGTTTCGGGCTCTCTTTAGGACACGTTCTGAAATTGAAGTCCAAAACATTTGCAAAACAAGATGTATAGTAACGGATAAGAAAAAAAAATCAATCCCCCTTGAATCGCTCTTGATCGAGGTCATGACCAGGATCCAACAAATACAGGCAAATACAAATTTGGCTCCAAAGATTTTGCAATTTTAGATTTACTTACGGGAACAATAAAAATAAACTGTACATAAAAAATGTTTCTTTTTTTTGTCAGAATCTGCAATTTTTCTTTCCTTTTCTGTCTTTCAAACGACGAACAGTGTTAAAATCTGAGTGCCCCCCCACCCCCCGGTGAAGAACAATCACTAATCAGAAGTGTATGTCTGATGAAATAGAGTCGAATGAAATAAAAAAAAAACTTTTGCAGAAGAACGATTAATAAATGTAAAAGACAAAAGGAAATTAGAAACAAAAAACCGAACTGCATTCGGAAAGGAACTAAAAAAAGTCGATTACAAACCCGATTTAAAAAAAAATGCATTTGTTGATTCGCGGGAAAAATGCGTAACACACAAATCGAATTACCTAACGAAATTATTATATTCTACAGCGATCCTTCAAAATTGCGCAATATGAAGCAACTGTACTGGTTTCTAATTTCAACATGGTAAATTTTACAAACATATGGGACAATACGATGACTAAGTCTTTCGCAATAGAAAGATTGCATTTGCTTGTAACTGTTCAAAATAAAAGTTATGGGAGAATAATTCAAAATCCGTCCTGCTCTTTTTTGTTTTTAAATCGCAGAATGAACCACAAGCATTGGAATTTCTATTTTAACAATTTTGGGGTGTATTAATGTTACAGCAATTCAAACAAAGCAAGTTTTAAGAGGATTTATGTCCTATGATTTGACTCTATATCCAACGGTCAACCCTTTTAAAAATTAAGCATCTTGATAATTTTTACTTTTTTAAATCTATCACAAGTTCCACTCAGCCATGAATAACAAATTTGGCGAATAAATATGCTTCACTTTTAAAGTAAAAAAATGATTAGAAAAAACGAATAAACACTTAATTGAATAACATTTAAAATTCTGGTTCAATGAGTAAAAGAAAAAAGGATTTAAAAATGGGGGGGGGGGGGACATCGACTTCTTGAGTTTGTCTTGAACATGCAGATACGTGGAGGTGGGGAGCGAAACATATGCAAAAGCTAAGTTTTAGATTCATGTTTTTCACAAAATATTGCCGACAAAAATGCCCCAACAAAGACACCCCCCCCCCGTTTCTAAAAATAACTTCATTGAAAACCAGAAGCTAGATCCGCTCTTAGTCTCGAGGCAGTTCGAAAAAAACTGAGCTGCATTTAAAGTTAGACCGCGGAGAGATGGCGGGTTGACTGGAACCGGAAACGGACCACTTCATTTCGAAATAGGTTGGATCTTCAAGAACGTGCAAGCAGTGAAGTCGCGCTTTCTCGCTGATCCAACCTATTTCAAAATGAAATGGTCCGTTTCCGGTTCATCTGCCATCTCTCCGCGGTCTAACTTTAACTAGTTTTGGTATTCACCTCACAAAATATGGTCCGTAGTATGATGAACAAATTTGACACTGACACTCTCGCGAATGTAAGATTATCGCGACAATTCGCGAGAAAATTTTGCGGAAATCGAAAAATAGATTTCACAATTGAGCTCTGCTATGGAGCTGATAAAAATAAGCATGCTGTTTTCACGCCGTTGGAATAATTTTCTTTTCGATCAAAAATAATACAGTCGAAACTGGTTAATTCGAACACGCTTAAAATGAACTACATTTCCAATCCCAGTCCTCCTGTTTTGTGTATATTATTCGTCGGATAAGAGGAACGCGGTTGAAACAAATTGATTTAAAACTCCTTTGGAGTTCGTTTTAACGAGGTTCGTCTATACCATCACAAGTAATCCATAGGCAACTTCCCGATCTGTAAAGAGAGGAAAACACAACGAAAAACTTACCCCATTGCTCTTTTGGAATTGTATAGTTGGCCTAGAAGAAACTGCATTCCCCTGAAATTAAAAACACATTATAATACAGGCTGTTCAGTACTTTAATACGAGCAAATTTCAAATTTCATGGCAGTTTACAACACAAGCAACCCCCATCATTGAAGGGGGTCAGGAGCAGGGGTCGGAAGTAGCGCGCTACAAGTAACGAAACTACTGTAGTAACTACATTTTTTAGTAGTTTGTAGTGTAGCGCACTACTTTTTAAAAAAAGTAGAGTAGTGAGTAGCGAGATACAAAAAAATAGTAGTTTGTAGCGATCTCTGGAAACTACTTTTAAATTAAAGAAATAAATGAATGAATGAAAAAAAAATTTTTTTTAAGAGAACGAAGGACATGCAGTAACTCATAATAATTTACCATCAATTATGTACAGTGATAGCCAATCAGTCATCAAATCAATAAGTAATCTAAACCCAACAAGCTCATTAATAGCTGAAATCCAACAGCAACTTATTAATCACCATTCTATAAAAATTTCTTGGATTAAAGGTCATTCAAACTCTGATGGAAACAATAGAGCTGATTTTCTAGCAAATCAAACAGCAAATGGATTATTAGTACCAACAAAACAATATTCTTTACCATTTCCAAGAAGTTTTGCAAAGCATAAATTATTACAAGACTTACTGACTGATTGGCAAGAACGTTGGGATCAAGAACTTACAGGAAGAGAAATCTATAAAATTCGTTCCAAAGTTAAATTTACTCCTTTGAATTTAGACAGACATGAAGTATTTTTCTTTACTGGCCATGGTCCATTTCCTTCGTACCTAAAAAGATTCCACCTAAGAAATACTGATCTCTGCAGATGCAAAGCACCTGGAAATCCTCAACATTACATACAGCATTGTATTCATACTTCTTCATTCCATCTTCGTTCTACAGGCAATTGGACTCAAGACTTAAAAAACTATTATTCGTTTCCTGCAGCAAAAAAGAAAATTACTGCTCTTATTTCTTTTCTAATAGACCACGAGCATTTTCTTTTCGGATAATTTTTATTTTTATTTATTTATTTTTTCTTAACGTCAATACTATTAACTGTACCTTTTTCTTGTTCTTTCTTCTATTTATTTATTAAATTATCTACATTTCTTTTTTTTTTCTTTAATTATAATGTTTTATTATTTATATATATATATATATATATATATTTTTTTTTCTTTTTCATTTAGTTTTTGTTATTTATACATTTTATTATTTATTCCTTTAAAAACTTTTTTTCATTTATTTTATTTATTTATTTATTTATTTTTTCCATTACCATTATGTAAATATTTTACTTATATTTTTATTTCAATTTATTATTAACCAAAATTATTTTTCTGATGTATATACCAAATTGAATGTTTACCCATGTGGGTTGTTTTGTACTTTTCACATACGTCATCCCGTAATTTGTTAAATTTAACATTGTTGAATATGTACAAAGGGATGGCGTATTTTTGAAAAAAAAAAAAAAGAGAACGAAGGAAAAAAACAAGGTTTAGTTGACTCTGACTGGTGCAAATCTTGCGCGAGTACAGCAGCTGATGAATGAGAAATAAGAACCATAAAAATATGAGCTGATACATCATTTTGACGAAATACATTCTATCTGTTTGATGTCATGGGTTTATTTGGGCATCATAAGTTTTATATTCCTTCAAACAATTTTCATGTTCCTAAATACTCCCTGGCAAGAAATTAAAACGAAATTGAAGGTTGAATTATTACAATCTTTCAACTTTTGAATCCTGTTTTGTGGCGAATATTCGTAAAAATTGTAAAAAAAATCTAAAATTGCAAATTTTAGCCAAAAAAAAAAAAAAGGAACAAAAAGGCAAAGTAATAAATAAATTCAAAGACAATTCCTGGAATTCTATTCCATATTCAAATGAGTTAATTAATTAGTATAAACTACTTATCGAATTTTTTCGGTCAATCCTTAAATGGTGAATGCTTTTTAGTTATTTATTTTTTAAAAAGTAGCGAAGTAGCGACTACAATTCAAAAGTAGTTTGTAGTCGCTATATTAAAAAAAAAGTAGTTGTAGTTGTAGATAACTACATTTATAACAAAGTAGTTGTAGTTCGCTACAAAATAAATGTAGTTTTTCCAACCACTGGTCAGGAGCATGGACTAGTTTGGAAAAAGCTCGGGTTTTTCATCAAAAACCCGGGGTTTTGATCAAAAACCCAGGTAGACTGGGATTTTTAGAAAAAATTGGTTTTTTTCAAATCCTGGTGAGGAGGGAACAAAGGCATTACTTTCGGCTTTGAGATGCCTTACACTGTGACTGTGTGGGCGTGGTTTCCGAGGAAATATATATCGAGTATATCACCCTTTGACCCCGTGGAAAATTTTGAAATGACGGGCCCAACGTAACGGCCCCAGGCACCTTTTTGAAACTTGAAGAAAAGTTGTTGCCATGCATATTGTTCAAACTGTCAAATCTGAAAATGGTGTGTATGGAAGAAAAAATTCCCAAGGGTGTCGCGAGAGCAATTGAATCGTTTATTTCGAAAAGGTAACATCTCTATTTTGATCTCCTCTGTCTCTTTAGAAAATTAAACAGCGCACGGTTATATTTTTGAATGTCATAATCAATGGTTATTTGGTAAATTATTGCAGTAATTGTGTACTTAACTAAAGGCATTTTTTCATTGATTATGACATTCAAAAATATAACCGTGCGCTGTTTAATTTTCTAAAGAGACAGAGGAGATCAAAATAGAGATGTTACCTTTTCGAAATAAACGATTCAATTGAATTTTCTATTAAATTTTGATTTTACTCTGTTCGCGGTTATACTACAATACATATTATAGTAAAGATTGCAAACAATAATTTATTCATTGTTAAAATTATTCACCATAGTTTCTCGGTGAGAGAATGCTTTTGAGAAAAATATTTTAAAAGTATGTCTCCTATCGATTACTCGGTACTGCCGATAAATCGGTGCATCCCAAGTAATAATGTAAACTATTGAAAGTAATGCAAAATGTGCCGATTTTGGATCATTTTGAATTACTTTCTTGAAAAGTGCAAAATTTTATCGCTCAAATTTCATTTTCGGAGTATTATCTTACCTACCCAAGTGGCACACTTCGTTTTTTAAAGGTTGTAAAATGGTTATTAACGTTGTGACAACGGATTAAAAACGTTTATAAAACGTTTTTCGTGCTACCTGGGTATTGTTTTAGATGCAAATGTGCTGAAAACTGACAATTTCATCAAAATTGTAGTTTTTGAGAATTTTAAATAACTTTCACGAAATTAACTCAAAATCTCTGATTTTAAATTTTTGGCATACGCGCCATGTTTGGTCATTTGCAAGCTAAATATAGACAACATTCCTGACTGCCTAAGTTTCCAAAAACAAAATTGGATGCTTATTGTAATACAAATTGTTGAAAATAACATGAAACACGCCAAAAATTAGGTCTTTGTTTTACTTATGTTCTGCAATGTTGTATTTTAATATCATTGTAAGTTAAGTACTCATTGCAAGTAAGCAGACTGTATTTCATCTAAAATGTGGCTTCTCTCCTTTTATTTATTAGTGTACTTATTCCTTGAAAACATACAAAAATCTATTTTAACTTAAAACTTTCCAAAATGCATGTTGATGTAAATAATAAATAGGCAGAAAATAATCCTCTTTTAGAACTTGTAAAGTTTTATTTACAGGGGTCAATCCAGGATATTTGACCAAGGTCCTGTTTTTCGAATTTTGTGAAAAATAGTTCAAAATTTTGTGAAAACTAATTCCTATTTCTGTGAAAAATTGTTAAAGCAAAAAATATTCCCAATCGTTCCGTAAGCTCAGATTTCTGTGAAGAGTCAGTTTTGAGAAAGATCCATTTTTGAGTTACTGAATTTTGTGAAGAATCCCTTTTTGAGTTTCTGAATTTTATGAAGAATCCCTTTTTGAGTTTCTGAATTTTGTGAAGGGTCCTTTTTTGAGTGCCTGAATTTTGTGAAGGGTCCTTTCTTGAGTGCCTGAATTTTGTGAAGGGTCTTTTTTGAGTGCCTGAATTTTGTGAAGGGTCCTTTAACGGACCTAGTTTCTCTCTAGATTGACTCCCGATTATTTCTAGATGCGAGGCCCGGCTCTTCCCCGTCTACCTTGTGAATAAAAGCAATATCAAGTGACGCATGTCCAAGTCCCAATTGGATTTTTGTCCATACTTTGCCACGCAGTTCCAAAAATGAATCAATAGCAAAAAATTTTCAAATCCCCCCCCAACAGGAAAAGCCAAAAATCAAAAGCAAGAATTTTATTTGTTCACACCCAAGAAAAGAAATGTCAACGGATATTTATTCAGCTTTTTCTTACCAAAGATTTCTTTCACTAATTAATGTCTTTTATGCTTGTGCAGACGGTTTTTGCATCCAATTTATAATTTTGTACCTCAGAACCAGACTAACGTAAGTCGATTTTCGTCACTTTTCAGCAGAAGGCGAAAACGATTGTTGATTGCATGCTAAGGATGGGACTCGAGCTCTTTTCACGCTGCTAAATAATTGTAGAGGAATTGCTTTTATAAAATAATGTTCTCATGGGTAGATGTGGAGTAAGATTCTATATACAATGCAATAATAAAGTGAAAATTGCCATTTTTGGACTTACCTCGTTCTGGTTCTGAGGTACAGAATTTATATTTCCAACCTGAAAAACAACCATATCGTTTTCCTAAGACATCAATTAGCGATTTTTAAACCTTCGGAAGGAAATTCCTTTAAAAGGTATTTTTCACGAGCTTTCCAATGAGACAAAGATCCGCTCATTGTTTCGGGTAGAAAGAGCCATTTTTGGGTAGTGAAATTAAAATTTGAAGGGCTCCGTACTATTTGCCCCCCCCCCCCCCTCCTTACGACCCTTCCTGGGTGGCCAAGTATCTCGCTGCCAAATGTGGTCCAGATCCGACGTAAACTGTTAATTGGTATCGGGAACACACGCATTCTGTTTTATTTATATACAGATTTATTTTATCAAACTAGTACCCTAGAGACAAGGTGAACTTGATTGTCTATCCGCCGGGTCCCCCCTCCCCATAAGGGCTAGGGCCCCTAGTTTATGACTAGGCTGACATGGCCACTAGTCAAGCGCGGATCCAGAGGGGGGTCATGACCCCCTTCCCTGAGCGATGATTAATAGCATAAAACTGCATATTTTTTGGTCTAATATTACGAATTAATTGCCAAACACCCCCATTTTTACTCAAAAATTACCCTCCGAAAAATTGTGCTCCGAAAATGACCCCCTCCTTAACCACAAGCTGGATCCGCCCTTGCCACTAGTTCGAATGCAACACCAAAGAAGTATCCAAAATCACCGACTTTTTTAAATTTTCCAAATGGTATTTCGAAATTCCGTGCTAATAAGCAGAATGAACCCTGTGCTTTTGTTCCACAATAATTATTCAATCAATTTCTGCTTGCTGTAATCAATCTGGTTTGTACAATTTCTTTTTGGCCCAAAAGAATTGTTTTTCCTTAGCTCAATTTGTATTTCTTATTGGATATCTTTAATTGCTTTTCAAACACTTTTACCGGCTAATGTTTTTGCTATGTGAATTATTTTCTGGTCATTCCTGCTGCTATTGCCAGACGTCTTTCTTCTATAAGTTCACATCTTTAGCTTTGAAGGGATAGTATGCAACCTTAAAACATTTGTGTTTTACACAGGCATTTGTAGTTAAGGTACCGAGAGGTTCTGAATTTCAGAAACTTTTCCTAATTGAAGTTGATATCCTGAAATTTGACTCTTTATCCTGACCTGTACAATTTTAAAACAATGAAGACAATTGATGTGTAAGGTAAAATTATTTACCAATGCTTGTGATTAATTAATCAAATTTACTGAAGCATAAATTTTTGTTACTGCCATTCCACACAAGACTGCAAGAAATATTAATGGTTGTATCTTTTCTGCTGTCCGATTTTTCCATGATAGCAAACTATATCTGATTCTATTTATCACTAGCAGTACCCACACGGCTTTGCCGTGATATAAAGTTAAAAGGTCATTTGTTAAACAATTGATACAGGGGCATTTCACAGTATTTGTGACATAGGGGTGTCCGTAACAAAACTTTTTAAAAGTTAAAATTTTTTATACGAAAAAGTACATTTTAAAGTGGATGAATATCATATTTTTTTCATAGTTCACTTTATATAATGTTTGTAATTGCATTCAGAACATTGAAAATGCAATTTTCAGTTACGGACTCTGCATTGAATTTTTCTTTAAATCTGGCTTAAACTGATTTTTAAGCCAAAATTGGTACTTGAGACAGATAAAGTAAAGGCTCACCTCTAATATAGCTAACAATTTTAATCACAAAGTACATTCTATAAAAAATCATGGATTGTGAAAATGATGATTGTAGAGTCCGTAACAATAATTGCAATAAAAGTTTAGTTAAAATTTTTATTTATGCATTTTATTTCACTGCATATTTTCCAATTTCACCTACGCTGTTAGAATATTGTGAAAGAATTTATGATTGTTGCAATTGGTTAATTTTTATAAATTTTCAAAATTTGTTATGGACTCTACAAAAATGTTACGGACTCGACATTTAGCAACAGTTTAACACAGCTCTTTATTTACCAAAGTACTTGAACAGAAGGGTAAAAAAACTAAAAGTTCTATCTTTGAAAGACATCACAACTTATACTTTAAAAAAAGAAACTTAAACATTAACTTTCAGAAGAATTTTGAGTGCACAATCATCCCGTATGTGACAGCTCATATATTTAATTAAAAGTATTTAGAAGGGTAATGAGCAAAATTTTTTTGCTTAAGAAATCAAACATTTTATTTTTTAAGCAAAAATTTTTTTCATGATTTCAAAATTAAATCTATGAGCTGTCACATACAGGACAAAATAGCTGCACAGCTGTTTTGTAGAACGACTCAATATTCCATGAGCTTTTATGTTTTGGTTCTGGACCAACTTTTTGGTAAAAATGATGTAGGCTTGAAGGAACAATTCATTTTACACATTAAAGGACTCGACACATTGCTTTCAAGGTTTTTACACAAAAGAGCACAATTAGGAGCAATTTTTAACCCTTTAAATGCCGCACTATGTTCCAGGTATAAACATTTGAGTTGCTGTATAAAAATAGGACTCTTAGGCATTCCTTTAGACAATGCAAAAAAAAATTTCAAAAAAAAAAATTATCTACGATTTTGGGCATGTTCCCATTTGGGAACATTGGCATGGATGTTATGTTAAGTTTTTTTCCTAAGGCTTTTAATCGATTGCGCTTCACTCTCGCTGTAGTTCTTTTGTATTTATGCATAAAATGCTTAATATAACTCATCATATTTGACAAATTCATTTCAATTTGAAACGTTAAACATTTCAAAACATAATAAAAAAAAAAAAATATATGCACTTTATAAACAAATATTGTCAAACAAATATGTCCTTTTCATCAACGTCCAATTGTTCTCCTTTCTGCATTGCATTAGTCTGTGGAGTTAGCGACAAAAACAGCCGAAATATTTCACTTCCGGATACCAGTGTGAAATTTGGTACAGAGCTTAGGTACATATATAAGAACAAAAAACCGCCGGGAGACACTTGATCAGGGGTCATGAACTCCCGTGATGACGTCATCACGATGGCCGCTTTTACAGGTAATACGTTCGTTTAATTGCTTAAAACTCCATCATAGATTAAAATATTGCAAAACTCAAATGTATCATCTGAAAGCTCTTTAAAAGAGCTATTTAGAAATATTTAATTTTTCTTTCTGAGGTCAAGGGTCCACCTGTAATGACGTCATCAAAATGGCCACTTTTACAGGTAAATACGTTTGTTTAACTCCCCCTAAAACTCCATCATAGATTTAAATATTTCAAAACTCAACTATATCATTTGAAAGCACTTTAAAAGATCTATTTATAAAGATTTAATTTTTCTTTCTGAGGTCGAGGGCTCACCTGTGATGACGTCATCAAAATGGCCGTTTTTACAAGTAAATACGTTCGTTTAACTGCTTAAAACTCCATCATAGATTAAAATATTGCAAAACTCAAATGTATCATCTGAAAGCTCTTTAAAAGAGCTATTTAGAAATATTTAATTTTTCTTTCTGAGGTCAAGGTCCCACCTGTACTGACGTCATCAAAATGGCCGCTTTAACAGGTAAATACGTTTGTTTAACTCCCCCTAAAACTCCATCATAGATTCAAATATTGCAAAACTCAAATATATCATCTAAAAGCTCTTTATAAGAGCTATCTAGAAAGATTTAATTTTTCTTTCTAAGGTCAAGGGCCCACCTGTGATGACGTCATTTGAGGCCATTTTGATGACGTCATTACAGGTGGGACCTTGACCTCAGAAAGAAAAATTAAATCATTCTAAATAGCTCTTTTAAAGAGCTTTCAGATGATATATTTGAGTTTTGCAATAATTGAATCTATGATGGAGTTTTAGGGGGAGTTAAACAAACGTATTTACCTGTAAAAGCGGCCATTTTGATGACGTCATCACAGGTGGACCCTTAAAATTAGAAAGAAAAATTAAATCTTTCTAGATAGCTCTTTTAAAGAGCTTTTAGATGATATATTTGAGTTTTGCAATATTTGAATCTATGATGGAGTTTTAGGGGGAGTTAAACAAACGTATTTACCTGTAAAAGCGGCCATTTGATGACGTCATCACAGATGTTCCCTTGACCTTAGAAAGAAAAATTAAATCTTTCTAAATAGCTCTTTTAAAGAGCTTTCAGATGATATATTTGAGTTTTGTAATATTTGAATCTATGATGGAGTTTTAGGGGGAGTTAAACAAACGTATTTACCTGTAAAAGCGGCCATTTTGATGACGTCATTACAGGTGGGCCCTTGACCTTAGAAAAAAAAATTAAATTTTTCTAGATAGCTCTTTTAAAGAGCTTTCTGATGATATGTTTGAGTTTTGCAATATTTGAATCTATGATGGAGTTTTAGGGGGAGTTAAACAAACGTATTTACCTGTAAAAGCGGCCATTTTGATGACGTCATCACAGGGGGGCCCTTGACCTTAGAAAGAAAAAATAAATCTTTCTAAATAGCTCTTTTAAAGATCTTTCAGATGATATATTTGAGTTTTGTAATATTTGAATCTATGATGGAGTTTTAGGGGGAGTTAAACAAACGTATTTACCTGTAAAAGCGGCCATTTTGATGACGTCATTACAGGTGGGCCCTTGACCTTAGAAAGAAAAATTAAATTTTTCTAGATAGCTCTTTTAAAGAGCTTTCAGATGATATGTTTGAGTTTTGCAATATTTGAATCTATGATGGAGTTTTAGGGGGAGTTAAACAAACGTATTTACCTGTAAAAGCGGCCATTTTGATGACGTCATCACAGGTGGGCCCTTGACCTTAGAAAGAAAAAATAAATCTTTCTAAATAGCTCTTTTAAAGAGTTTTCAGATGATGTATTTGAGTTTTGAAATATTTGAATCTATGATGGAGTTTTAAGCAGTTAAACGAACGTATTTACCTGCAAAAGCGACCATTTTGATGACGTCATCACAGGTGAACCCTTGACCTCAGAAAGAAAAATTATATCTTTATAAATAGATCTTTTAAAGCGCTTTCAGATGATATAGTTGAGTTTTGAAATATTTAAATATATGATGGAGTTTTAGGGGAAGTTAAACAAACGTATTTACCTGTAAAAGCGGCCATTTTTATGACGTCATTACAGGTGGGCCCTTGACCTCAGAAAGAAAAATTAATTTTTTCTAAATAGCTCTTTTAAAGGGCTTTCAGATGATATGTTTGAGTTTTGCAATATTTGAATCTATGATGGAGTTTTAAGGGGAGTTAAACAAACGTAGTTACCTGTAAAAGCGGCCATTTTGATGACGTCATCACAGGTGGGCCTTTGACCTTTGAAAGAAAAATTAATTTTTTTTAAATAGCTCTTTTAAAGAGCTTTCAGATGATATATTTGAGTTTTGCAATATTTGAATCTATGATGGAGTTTTAGGGGGAGTTAAACAAACGTATTTACCTGTAAAAGCGGCCATCTTGATGACGTCATTACAGGTGAGAACTTGACCTCAGAAAGAAAAATTAAATCTTTCGTAATAGCTCTTTTAAAGAGCTTTCAGATGATGTATTTGAGTTTTGCAATATTTCAATCTATGATGGAGTTTTAAGCAGTTAAACGAACGTATTTACCTGTAAAAGCGGCCATTTTGATGACGTCATCACGGAATGACCTTGACCTCCGATCAAGTGTCTCCCGGCGTTTTTTTGACCTCCTATGTGAATTTAAGCCCCACATAAAATTTCAGACTGGTATCCGGAAATGAAATATGTTTGCACTAACTCCACGGACTACATATAGTTCTGTCATTTTCGATAAATGACCCAAATATTCAATTGGTAAAAATTTGTGGAAACTTTCAACCGGCGATAAATTTGCCAATTCTGGAAATGACTCACAGAGTTTTTATGGGTTTTCGTTTCTATAGTTTCATCAAAAGATGCATTTTTTCTCCAGTTAATTTCTTTTTTAGACGATTTTCTCTTCCTCTTGGATTTTGGAGAAGCTTCCGAGGTAGATGGGGAATCAAAAATTGTCTCGTCATCCGATACATCGTTTGGTGATTTGCGGGTGAATACTTCTACTTGTCCGCAAACATCAGCAGGAACAACCTTATCAAATTCATTGTCATTAACATCTTCTTGGCAAATGTCTACTACAGAATCTGAAGATTCATCTGAGTCTGATAGGGCTTGAAAATATTCAACAGCTCCTTGCAAAGTTAAAAACTTTTCTCTGGAACCCATTCTTTCCACAACCTCTAACAACACTGTCGCGATTAGAGTCCTATTCGCGATCACTTCTAGGGAAACAGAAAGCGAAACCTCCACAAGGAGGGAGAAAAAGAATAAAAACATTGATTGGGGGCCAAATCTCTGGATGGTCTCAAGTGACAAGGAAGGGATATTTATTGCTAACAGGTTGTAGCCTGAGCTGGGTGCAAGAGAAAAGCTGTAAACATCTTCATTTCTACGTGCAAAGCGATTTTTCGACATCACTTCCACCCAAAAACTGGAGACGAGGGGGAGGGGAGGGGGCAAAAAGGGGAGCAGTGGAAGGTCGAAAGGCCACCCACTTCCTTTTTCAATGTGTCAAATGAGGTTGTTTTCAATTCCAAGGCTTTCACTGATCATATAACTGAACTTAGGAAGCAGCGTGAATTACCGGATTTTGTAATAGCGTTACTTGCCAATGTTCCCAATTGGGAACAATGAAGTTTGATCGCTTATAGGAGCTAAATTTTTGCTTTAATTTTTTATTTGTCATGTTAGGTCATTAAAAGGATAATTATTTATGGTTACTTTAGAATATCAAAAAAGTTGAGCCTTTTTGAAATTTTTTAGAATTTTTTTTTCTATCTCCGTGAAAATCCATAAAAAAGCATATTTTTGCTATTTTTTGTAGAAAACAATAATTGTATGAGCTAACTAGATTTTTTTTCAAAAAATCAGGTCTACGTTCAACAGTAAATAGAAAAAAAAATTAAATCCTTAAAAGCGAAACTTTTTTTTAACGATTTTTTTAACTTTATGTTCCCATTTGGGAACATTGGCAATTAAAAGGTTAACATGATATTTTTTTTTCTTTTTTTTTTTTTTTGCTTAATTTAGTTCAAAGTCTATGTTTAAGCAATTTAGTTTTGAAATTAAACTTGAATAATCAAAAAATTCACTAGTTTCTTGACCTTGACTGTTTACCTTTGGGATGAGTTATATTTTTTAAGCTAAAAACAATGTCCATTTGAAAAATGAAAACTGCTGATATAAGTCTTGATTATTTTACACAACAAAAACCTTTTATTCATCTTTACACATTAATGGTACATATCCCATCCAAGGGCAGATCCACATTCTATCTTTTTTATAATAATTTATTTTTTATTTGTAGGAGGAGGGGAGATCATTCCCAAAAAGGGAATTAGGATGTGTAATTTTTGGACATAAATTAGGGGGACTGGTGTAAACATTCTGAAATATAGGCTCTAAAACATAGCTTTAGATTATGTTTGGTCCCTTTAAGGATGTAAATGGATATGAGAGCCATGCCCCCCCCACCCCCTTCCTCACAGAAAACTACTAATGCCATCTAAACTTATTGTCTTTAATTTCTAAAATTTAATTTAAAAAAATTAGCAGAAAAGAGCATTCTTAAGCAACGTTGATAAGAAAATAAACATAAGTTGATAAAAAAATAAACTTGCTAAATTTGTCATTTGATAAAATACTGTACTAAATCTGTTGATTTTGGTACATTTTAAAATACTTTAATATTTTTACCTGAATTTACTCAAAATTTAAGTTACCTTGAAAAATGCAATTTTAAAAGTTTTGGTTAAAAAGCAACATTTCTCCCCGCCCATCAAAATGTCCCTCTTAAATATCCCGCTGTTGTCGGGAAATATTGATTTATCGAAAAGAGTCTAGTACCGATCTCCTCAACTAATTCAAGGTTCTTCAACTGTAAAAAGAAAATCGCTTGTGAAATTCAAATTGGTACCTTGTTTTTTTAGAAATAAATTTAAGACAATGCAAAAAACAAACTGAAGAAACTGACATGTGTACCACTGTCTGTTCTACTAGGAGTTCTACCTCTTGACTCCTGAGCACATTTTTTTTTTTTTTTTTTGCGTATGATGGAAAAAAAGCCATGACAGTTGATTCTATCATTAAAACTAAAAAACAGTAATATTGTGTTGTTGTTTAGCTTCTAGTACCAATAATTTAAACAATACTCAAACGTGACAAATATGTAGAGTCCGTAACGCGCTCTTAAATGGGTAGTTCGTTAGTAAATAATTCCTTAAAAAATATTTTTTGACTCTTTAATTATTATTTTGGTATGTAAATGCATTATAGATAAACTGAGACATAATAAAATAGCTTCATTAGGTAGGAATAGATGTTACTTTCACAGAAAATTTGAAGTTAGTTTTAGCAAAAATTTCCATGGCTTGCAGTTTTCAGTAATCACACACGCTACAAGCAGGGCTACGGAGTCGGAGGAAAAATGGTCAACTCAGACTCTGGGATTTTAAAACTTCCGACTCCTGCTTTTTTTTATTATTTTTTCCCCCAAATGTGAAGAGGGAAAGACCCTAAACAAAGGTTGAAATATTAAGTCCATTTTAAAAGTTTCATTTTTATTCATGGTCGTAGCCAGGACTCACTTTAGGGGGGGGTAGCAAGCTGGGGTATCCCAGTTGGAGGTTTGGGAGGTCATTGTGACCTCTGAAAAAGTTCAATTTTCTCAAAAATTCTCGCAGGTAATTTCACTATATAATTACCTTAATTCTCGGAGGTCACTGTGACCTACCAAAAAGTCCATTTTCTCCAGAGCAAAAGACAAGTGCCGCTCTTGTCATTTGACTCCATACAAAACTAATCCTTTTCGTGTTAAATGGCCAGACTCTATTTTAACATATTGCATTTTTGCTGCAAATATTTATTCACTTGCATGAGCCCAAACATAGCAATTCGTTTCACAAAGTAGACCCGCATTTTGAAG
Source organism: Uloborus plumipes (assembly GCA_038373865.1). NCBI lineage: Eukaryota > Metazoa > Arthropoda > Arachnida > Araneae > Uloboridae > Uloborus > Uloborus plumipes. Next base: position 51,181 of record JAXGGA010003516.1, on the reverse strand, counting down.
CCCTTTTTAATGATCCTAGATGCTTCGGATTTGGATATTGGAAGCTGAAAATTTGTATTTGTTAGTTTCAAAGATATGTTTTTGCCTCCATAAAATTTCATCCAAATTGGAGGTGGTCGGAGTCGACATGTTTTTCAGCGACTCCGACTCCTTTGGTCCAAAATCAGTTCGACTCCGACTCCGCAGCCCTGGTTACAAGTTTTGTAAAATTCATAATAAATTATCAAAAAATAGGAACAATAAAATTGTGCATGATATTAGTTTACAAAAGAATGTTAAGAAGATAATGTTAACCAATGCTTGATTCTTTGATGATGCACTAGTGAAAAGGGACCTTAAAAACAAAAGTGTGTGCAAATGTCACGCGTTACAGTGGAATCGCCCAAGATGCTAATTACGACGTGATGTCCATAGATTTTCAATTTTACGGTCACATAAAAGCAGCTTGTTTCCTGTGCTGACAATTAGTTCAAAATCGTTTGTATGAAATTTTCTGCACATGGCTTTGAAAATAAAAGAGACTAAAACTGCGAGAAGAGAACAAATAGTTATTTGTATCATAGAATAAAAGTATTCAGTGAAACTACAAGCATGTTGAATTTGTCCCTGCGTGTAGAGTTCATTATTCTTAAAAAGAAAAAAGTGACTGGTGTTGCTGATAATAAAGAAAGATCAGGGAGACCACACAAGCTGACTGTAAGAGAAAGGCACCAAGTGGTCAAAGAGGCTCTAAAAACTCCAACAAGTGCAATGATGTTAGCCGCTAATATTGAATCAATATCAGGAAAGATTGTAATACCTCAGACTGCAAAAAATGTTTTGCATAAGTCTGGTATAAGAGGAAAACCACCAAGGAAGAGACTATTTATTTCAGAAAGCAACAGAAGAAAACAACACGAGTTAGCTAAAAAATATAAAAGTAAAGCAATGGATTTATGGAAAAGTGTGATTTATTCTGACAAAAGTTTGAAATTTTTAAACCAAAGCACATAATCACTGGAAAAAAAAGGTGCGTATTTAAAACCCTAAAAGTTGCTGAAAACAGTAAAGCACGGAGGTGGTTATATCTTGGTCTGGGGATGTATGGCATACAACGGGGTTGGAAATATCCATTTTATCGATGTGAAAATGACAGCTTAACGACACATCAATGTGTTACGGCATAATTTGAAAAGAAGTGCCAGAAAATTAGAGAACTGGAGACTACATCCAATTTTCAACAGGATCATAATCCAAAACATACTGCCAAAAAGCAAAGAGTGGTTATTATATAATGCTCCCCCCCCCCCGAGACTAATAACTCCACCACAATCACCAGACATGAACAGTATAGAGCATCATGGCATTTATTAGGTAATAAAATTAGAAAAAACTCAGTTCAAGCAAATCAAGTTTAAAACACGCTTTGAAGGAGGCATAGAACAAAATGGCTTTAAAAGTCACAAATGATTTGGTAGAACCCATACCGAGACGCTTAGAAGCAGTAATTGCAGCTAAAGGACAGTATACTAAGTATTAAATATGCATTTCAATTAGTTATCAGTTATTTATCTATTTGATTTAACAAATAGTCACAATATTTTTTTTAAGATTATAAAAATCACTTAATTTTACTTGTGCGTATTGTTATCACTATGCCGAAAACTTGAATCTGCGAATCAATAGTTTAAAGAATTCGTAATCTAAGTTTTACTAAAGATTCGAAAGAAATCAGAATTTGATTCAAATGTTTCTTATTGCCAATCAATGAATATTCATCTTAGGGATTACATGAACTGTTCCTGATCAAAGGTAAATTTAACACACTAATATGACTAATATGTGATACGGAAAAGGTAATTACACACAAATGCACTTGAAGGGCCAGGGGGAAAAAAGATGAAAGTCACTTTTTCGTCAATTTTAAGATATTAGCTATATCTAGAGGCTATGAATGATTAATATCATCTGGTAGAACAACAAGGGGGAAAAAAGATGAGAAGCGACCGAAATTTAACTACAAAGGGAGTTACGAGAAATCAAACTTTGTTCTTCGTTTCTCTCGAAATCGCTTTTTGGTCACTTTCATCTTTTTTTCCCCTTGGCCCTTCACTTGCATATTCATGAATTTTGCATCATAGAAAGAACATAGGCCACAGCCAGCTTTTACCCTGTATTGATTATACAGTTGACGCTCGTTATAACAACCAAACGTTATAAAGACCATCGACCCCGGTGAGAAAACCGCCCCAACTGTATCCCAATATACTTATGTTCTATCTCTTATAGGGACCACTCGTTATAAAGACCATTTTCTGTAAGAGGGAGAGGGACGGTCGTCGTTATACCGAGCATCTCGGCTGTATAAGAAGATTCGTATTTTGGCTCACACAGAGAATAGATTTGTATTTTATGAATAGAGCAATTGACAAATTTTTTTTAAATCTCCTTATCTTGAACAATATTCAATTTCCAGTTGATCAGTATTGGTCGAGTACCCGTTCAAAATATAGCGGAGCTCTGAGTATTTACGGAGTGCTCCGCACAACACTATCATAACTTTCATTTTTTGCATAAAAACCATGTTTGTTTACCAATGGCCAAATATTAAAACTTGTTTACTATTCTGTTGCTGAATTGAATATTCTGTTTTTTAGTCAAATAGACAGTATATCAACCAACCAAATATTCAGCGTGCCTCTAATTTAAACGTTATGAAAAATCTTGGCTCAATTTTGGCAGTGGCCATAATTGATTTTTTTGGGGAGGAGGGGGCGGGGTAGTTTAAACATTAGTATGTAATATGGGATTTAAAAATAAATTCATGAATAATATTGAAACAAATGTATGAATAACATGGAAATCACACCGCTTTCTTCTAATATTATAAAACTATTTCTTAAACAAGTCCAAAAAAATTCATTCCACCAACTCTGTTATTACTGCCTTATATCCCAAAAAATTGTTTTAGCACATCTGTTCCTCAGTTAAATTCTATCATTACATGAGTAAAAAATATTGTATATCAGCTGACTAAAATATAAATTTTTATCCTATGTAAGGTTTTACTTTTAAATCATGACAGCAAAATATTATGTAGTCATTTTTGAGGGGAAAAAATGTAGGCTTAAAAACCGTAATGTGCATAAGTTGTGTAATAACCTGCTTCAAATGAACAGATCTCAGATCACTAAATCAAATTAAAATCATATTCATCTGAAATGAAAAATATTTGCCTATTTCTTTTAGCCTAAATAAGTTACTCCTTTAACAAAAATTTTAAGCGAAGTTAAGAATCTACTTTTTAATGTCAACCTAATAAACAAACTCAAAAAAAAAAAAAAAAAAAAATCAGCCCAAGATAACAAGAGTGGATTATGCAATTTACAGCCAGGTTACTAAGAGATAAAGATTTATTATTTTGTAAACATCAGCAGAATTTCATTTTTAAAAACTTTCATTATTGCAACACTTCAAAGTCTAAGTTGCAGGGTTTCAAAAAGAGGAAACCACAATTAAAAATAAAAAAGAAAAGAATAAAAACAATAGTGAAAAACTGAGAACTGCCAGCAAGAACTCTCTGCAGATAAGCCCAGTAACCAGACATTTTCATCACGATTTATGAAACGAATAGAAGCAGAGAAATATCAACATTAAAATATTGTACTATGTAACGAACATCATAAAATCTCCTAACAGTAGATATTTAAATGAACACATGATTCAATATTTGCGGGAGATTATAAGAGTCTCTAACTAAATTACAAATTAAATTTTAATTTAAACTGATAACTAATTTACTAAACAAGCAATAATGATGATAATGTACCAAATACATAAAGCATATATAGAGAGTCAATGAAAAAAAACAATAGATTTATCTCAATATTTCATAATCCGCAACAACTACAAGTCAGAATTCTAAAATAATGTGTTCTAAAGTTTACGGACAACTAAAGTTTACGGACAATGTTCATATAACTAGAATTCTTTTAAACATTCTGTATAAATCCCAAATGATGTTCAGAATTTGCTTATAATATAAGGGAGCGAATGATAGCAAAAATATTTCTTGGTATCATGTTTTATTCAGTGAAATATGAGACAATATTTACACGTATACAGAACGTACTTTGACAAACATCTGTACAGCTGTATAGCTCAAGTTTAACATCAAATATTGACAATTTCAATATTCTGTAATAAATCACAAAATAGAGTGTTCAATAATAATGCGTTTTGCGAGAAATCAAAGAAATTTAAGTAGAACATACATCTACGTGTAAGCAATACACACAATATTTCAAAACATTATGCGGAAAAGGAAAAGCAGAACTCTCGCTTACCTTTTTTTTCACAAACTCTTCTATTGAACGAAGTGCTGAATCAGTTAATTTTACAAAAACTAAAGTTTTATTACTATTAATTTTGTCCTGAGCGGAAAGGCCATATTGTTGCCCTTCCAACAGAGCAGCCATTTTAGACCTTCTCAGGAATTATTTTGCTGCGCGTATCCTATACCTAGAAGGCATGTAACTAATAGCACTGCACACTTGTCACCAACTGCAGTTGATCAACAACTGATACAAGAGAGTAGAAAATGTGGAGGAGCTGAGAGTGACGTTCTTAGATATTAGAAAAATCGCTTTTTCAGACATTTAATGCCATTTCTTTCGACGCTTCTCAGTTTTTTACTGGCTTTTTTAGCTAAATATTTCATACAATTAGTTATTTATGAGTTTTTTTCACGTTTATTTGAATCACAAAATAGGGATCAATTTAAGGAGAACACGAGTTCTGAAACAGAAAAAATAATAAGTTATGGGAACATTTATTCATTGAAAGCACTTTTTTCAACCAAATGTACATTCAAATCCCATTAAAGGAGTTCAAAGAATGAGCAATTGAAACAAAACAGTCAACTTCAGACAGAACCTTCAGCTGCATTTGAAGAATTATTTTGTTCCTTTGTGATGTTTTGAACTGCCTTGAACTTTTCAAAGTTCATTATTTTGTGCATATACATCAGCTGTTTTTCTTGTGTGATGCTGAGAACTGTGTATGCTATTTTCTGTAAAAATCTCCCTAAAGCATAAGTAAAATACAAAATCGTAACTTCAAAACTGTAGCTGTAACTTCTTTCAAACGTAAACAAATGAAAGTCTGCTAAAAATTTGATTTTATATTGTGTTTTGTACGTTTATAGCCATGTTTATGAACAAGTTAGCACTAACAAAGCATTTTAGACTATTTATATCCCGAGGATTCAAGAGTGAATATTCTTTAGAACGTATATATCCAAATAGTTCTTTAGATCTCTCCAAACCGAAGGTATCCTTTCTAAGTCTGTGTACTGTATTCCATCAAAATAAACCTGCAAATGTTTTCTTTAAACATGCAAACTTTTGAACAGTATGAGATGTAAAGCAATCCATTTTCAATTTGTGAAAAGTTGCATTCGAATAAAAGTTTTTGGACCTTGCCTTTTCGTAGGTTAAATATCATGGTTGACCGAACTTTTTTGGTCAAAAAAATCTAAGTTCAATCTGGTGTATGTGTGTACTTTTGTAAGTGATTTCAATCAAATATTTAACCTTTAATAATAGATTTGTTTGAATGTGCAAATCATGAAATAGTGTGCAAGGGTTATATCTTACAATGTAATTGATAAGCTCGATACACTATATTTTTTAATGATAAAGTAACAAAATCATCTTATTAAAATTTATGTTTTGTTCCTTTTCAGGAAGTTAAAATCTCAGATGAGAAATTTTCTGGACATGTTCCTTTGGGTAATTATAAACATTAAGTTATTGCTTTGTCAGTCTTATTTCACATTGTTTTTACTTTTTTTGTGCACTTAGTTCATTTTGTTTACTTGTCTCTGTTCAACCTTTATTTTCAGAAATATTTTTACATGAAATTAGGGGTGCACCAATAAGCAAATTGGCCGATTACCGATTAAGCGGCTGTTGATAATCGGCCAATTAATCGGTCAAGCCGATTAATGATCAGGATGATTTTTTTTAATACTACCAATTTCACCATCACTGCTTTTTTCTTTCGTTTACAATTCTGTACCTCAGAACCAGACTAACGTAAGTCCATTTTCGTCATTTTTCAGTAGAGGGAAAAAACGATGTATTCGACAATCGTTGTTCCCCTCTACCGAAAAATGACGAAAATGGACTTACGTTAGTCTGGTTCTGAGGTACACAATTGTGGTTTTAGAAATAGTAATCTATTTAGGAGAGAAAATATATACTATTTATTAATTTTTCCATTGTCCTAATTTCTCAAAAATAATTTCAGAATTTTATCCTATTTCTTAAAACCAATTTCCATATTATTGTCAACAATATTATATTAACACATTGTTAACTATGTTACTAGACATAAAAATTTAAAAAAAAAAGGGGGGGGAGGTTTGTGGTGAGCACTCTAATTTAGGAGTGCATTTAATTGAAATAATTCAATATTAGTAGCTATTTAATTCAAGACTTTTATTCTTTGTGAAAATTAGAGGTTATCTAAAAGCACTGTGCTAAAAAGAAAAATATTGACACATGAAAAATGTTGCAACATTGTCTATGTGTACATTTATTTAAAATAAGAAGATTAATTTATTAAAAACTTAATATCAACTGTGATTATTATTACTATTCATAAAATTATTCATCAGTTTCACAGTGAAAGTATACTTTTTAAAATATTATTAGAAAATATTTTTCCGCCGATTAATCAGCACGATTTTGCCGATTATGAATAATCGGCTAAGTGGCCGATTATGACCGATTAATCGGTGCATCCCTACATGAAATTATCTTTCAGCAAAATGATGGTACTTGGATATGTGTTACTTTTCCCTGATTTAAGCCTTGGTTTCCTAGAACGCGACAGCCGACGCCGGGCGCGACTGCATGCTGAAATCAGGAGCGTGGCGTGAAGTGACGTCAATTTGCGGCTCAGGCGCATGCGCAGAAGAAGGCGGCGACCGTCGCCTCGCCAGAGATCGACGATTTCACTCCTAGGAAACCAAGGCTTTAGACAGTGATAAAAATAAGAATTTAAATCTAGGCCTCATGATGGTGCTGGTATACATTTCTAGGCATGAAAATGAGCAACCTGAATGTCCTTTTTAACGAATCAGAGATATGGGCCCAATATCAGTGTTAGAAATAAGCAGTCGTTAGTCGCATTTTGCGACCAAACATTTTGATTTGACGCCTAGATTTCCAATCCTAGGTTCAAAATTTGACACCTAAATTTTGGACCTTATTGCAGCTTTTCTTGCCTCATTCATTATAATTTTGTTGATTGTCCCAAGGAGGAATTAGTATAAGTAATTTTCAAATGCAACCAATTTTGTCTCTCTCTATTCCCATTTTTATACTTTAAATATGCTATGTATGGGCGCAGTTGTAAATCATGCAAAAATGCCCATAAAGTGTGGGATACAGCAGTGCTTATCAGCAGTGATTAATTTTGATAAAATTATATTTAGATTATGCATGTTTAATTCATTAAAAATGGCACCTAAGTTGTTCGGTTGGACTCCTAGAAATTGAAACTTGGCATCATCATGCCGCCTATCTTCAAATTCTTGTTTCTAACACTGCCCAATATGTTTTTTTTTTCCCTCAACATACTGTCGATATGCTCTAGTGTTGACGTTTGATAACAGTACACAACTTTTCCCACCACAGGCTTTTTCATTCTTGTGAAAAAGTTAAAATTTCCCCACCCTAACATGCATTGTTGTGTGCTACACTGTCAATAGCATCTATGTCTAATATGCAATCCTCCAAGTGAAACAATACCTCTGGGGGTACTAGACTAGGAGTTTACTTGGTCCTTGCTCTGGATCAAAAGAACAGAGTGTTCTTCAGGGCCCCATCCCGGTTAAACCAGGAGTTGTGGTAGGTACGGGGGACCCTGGAGAGTAAAGTGTCTAATGTGCCAAAAAAATTCTTTTTAAGGCAAAATTGATTGCAACTGATAATTTATCTTCACAATTGTATCCTTCAAGGCAATCACTGATCTTAATGAGTGAAAAAATGAGTTTTTATGTGATTGTAACAATAATAATAATTTAAAAAAAAATTATTTTAGCACAAATACATCAGTAAAATATTCCAGACTGTTCAAAAGAAATGTCTTTCATTTCTATTAGATTGTATTCACATGTTTGTTTTAAGGATTTAGCCTTTTAGACCCGTTTGGTCTTGAACGACACATTACTAATTTGAACCACTCAAGAGTTAGTATTGTAACTCTTTCTAACTATCTATTTTATTTATCTATTTCTTCTAACTATTATTATTGAAATTTGCTGAAAGATTATACATCTTTTCTTAACCAGAAATTTGAGCTTTTAATTTTATTTTTATGTGGAATGTTTTTAAATTTAAATTTAAAAAAATGCTGCTGTTATTGTTTTCTATGCACTTTCTACTCTGATAAAATAGTATGAAATTAGTATATTATTTATTTAACTTATAAAATCTATCTTAATGTTGTATTTATATTGTTTCTAACGTAATGTATTTTATTTATGTGGTTTCAGATAAATTACAAATTACATATTCTCGGAGCACAGGACCTGGTGGACAAAATGTTAACAAAGGTATGCTTGCTTAGCTTGAGAGTCAATATCTTAAATTTTAACTAAAATGTTTTTAAAATATTATAAAACAATTGAAATATATATATATAAAGATGAGGAGCTCTGTATGTTTTTAACTGATGGCTAGAAACCCCCACAGCACCTACAGACCTGAAACTTGGCACAAAATTCGAATGTATCCCAGTAAAATGCACTTTGAACGCCGAATTCTTAATTTTGAATTAGTTTTTTTTTAAATTAATTAATTAGTCTCATTTTTGGTGTATCCAGCATAATTGATGGGGGGGGGGAGACTTTCCCAAACCCCATAACATTATACATCGCTGAAAAGGTGTTTTTTTCTAAAAAGAAAAGTTTTGGCACATTTCTCTCCGTTAATTAGAACCAGAGATATTAATTACTCAAATTTAGCCAATTTACAAGACTTAACTCAGGCCCGTCATTTCGGGGGGCAGGGGGGTCAATTGCCCCCCCCCCCTGACTTTGAGAAATCAATGTATTTAAAATATAAGTGGGCGTGGTTTTTGTTGTTTTCTGGTGAAATTCTATTGTGTTTTTACCCTTTGTCCCCCCCCCCTAGAAAAACTTGAAATGACGTCCCTGGCTTAACTCTATACGTAAAATTGAAACACTAGGTCCATTTACCAGACAAACCGTTCTTTCGTCCCTGAAGTTACATAGTGGTTTAAAGCCTTGAAAATTCCCTAAATTTGCATAATTAATATCTCCTGTTACTTACTTAACTTAATGTTTTTTTGGTTCATTTGGAGAATTGTTTTAAAATTTAACAGGATTTTTAGTAGAATTTAACAGGTTGTGGAGCAGGCCCATCATTTCGGGGTTAAGGGGGGGGGGAGGCAATTGCCCCCACCTTCCTGACTTTGGGAAATCAATGTATTTACATGTAAGTAGGCGTGGTTTTTGTCATCTTTTTGCAAATTTATATTGTGTATACACTAGGGATGCACCGATTAATCGGCAGTACCGATTAATCGGCCATAATTGGCCACTTTACCGATTATTAATAATCGGCAAAATCGGGCCGATTAATCGGCAGAAAAAATATTTGTCAAATATTATTCTTTAAAGTATACCTTCACTAAGAAACTATGATGAATAATTTTATTAACAGTAATAATAATCCTCACAGTTGATATAAAGTTTTTTTTAATTGAGTCTCCTGCTTTGAATAGATATACGAACACATAGACAATGTTGCTACACATTTTTCATGTGGCGATAGTTTTCTCCTTAGCACAGTGCTTTTAGATAACCTCTAATTTTCAAGGAAAATAACTATTGAATTAAATTGTTACTAATTATTAAAAAATATGGATTGAAAGTACTCCTAAATTGGAGTGCTCACCACAGACTCCTCCTTCCCCCTTTTTTTATTGAATTTTTATGTCCAATTAACATAACTAACAATGTGTTAATAATATTATTGACAATAATATGAAAATTGGTTCTAAGAAATTTGATAAAATATTGAAATTATTTTTTGAAAACTAGGAAAATGGAAAAAAAATCTTCTCTCAGAAATAAATTACTTATTATTTCTAAACTTGGAATTGTATAAGAGAGAAAAATCAGTGATGGTAAAATTGGTTGCAGGAAAACAATCTAAATTATCATTAATCGGCCCAACCAATTAATCAGCCGATTAATCGGTAATCGGCCAATTTGCTTATCGGTGCATCCCTAGTATACACCCTTTGCCCCTCCCCCCCCTGGAAAAAATCGAAATGACAGTCCTGTTGTGGAGCACATTTAAATTAAAGAAAAATAATTTTGCTTCAGATGGTTGGAGTAAATTTGAATTTATTCAGTTGACTTCCTCTACATTTATTGCGCGGGCAACGCCGTGACGGTACTGCTAGTTGTTTTTTTATTACAAAGCAATTGAAATTGTTTTTAATATTTTAAATATATTGGAATTTGGTTTGTCCTTGGATGGAATAACTGAGTTGGCGGTATATTGCACATTGAAATCTGTTTTAAAAATTACTGTTGTTCCAGGAAAATGTTTAATTTTTTTGGAAATAGAAAAATATTGATAAAGTCTATCCTTCTTACACTCAATTACTTTAAAATAGACGTATCAAGTTTAGAAATTTTGAGTCGTCTCCATGGAAACCGTAATAAAGAAATCAGCTCCACTTTTTTTTTTAATATGCTGCTGTTGAGGCATTTCATTTATTTTATGTTTGTCGAATGAGGTTTACGCTTTTATTTATATCCTTATATCTCAGTTATTTCTAAACATTTTTATAACAAACTAGGCAACTATAGGCAACTAGGCTAACTATAACAAATCTAGGCATACATAAATAAAGCACCTATTTCTAAGAAAAAGTTGTGTTTTATTAAAATTGATTTTTCAACTGGATAATAGCTAATGCCCGAAGCAATTTTAACCATTTGCATTTCACCTTTGTTGTAAAAGTTAAGTGGGGAAAAAAGTCCATAGCACTGTTACTATGATATCATAAGGGAAAAGCACGGAGAGTGGGAAATTAATTTGGCTTTGACACACCAGCTGTCGTTACACAGTGTATAAACACCTCAGTCAAATGCCTAATCTTGCATATCCATAAATCAACCTCTGACTGCATGTGTAACTCATAAGATTTTTTTTTTGTCAAACTAAAAATGTTTCTGTTTAATGACTTGCTTTAACCATTGCTTCATTTTGCTTTTAGTAAATACTAAAGTTGAAATTCGCTTTCATCTTCCTACTGCTTCTTGGATTCCAGAGAAGACAAGAGACAAGTTGCAGGAATTGGTAATTATAAATTAAGTATATTTTTTAGTACTACAACAATCATAAATTTACATTGTATGCAAATTGTTTTGTACATGAGCATAAGGTTGAAATAAGATAGATTAAATTCAGGCTAATTTACATTTCAAAGCTATTACCAATTTCTTCGTCCTTTTTGATTTCTTATACAATATTTCTTTGCTGTAATTTTTCACACATCTTTGATAAGAAATCAAATTTTTACTTGATTTTCCTCATAATATGCTTTTAAATTCTGAATATGCTGCACTTTTTTCAACAAGTCATGCTTGTAGTTTCTAAATACTGTCAATGCTGCTTAATCGGGTAACAGACAAACAAATACTCTGTTTATACGAATTAAACATTTCGGAACTGAATACTTCCCCTTGCCAAAGATGCAATGTTTCAGGTCCCCTCTCAAACAAATACCCCGCTTAATCGAATGATATTTCTTGGAAGTGATAGTATTCCTTTAAGGTTTAAACGGTTCTGACAGTGCTTAACAATTTCTTCCGTGTACAGTGCAACTTAGACAGGGGGCGAGGACAAATTAATGTATCATCTTCAGATGAAGAAGGTTGTAACAATAGCTCCCAGAATCAAAATGTTTATAATCCTACAGGGGTGATTGTGTTCTGGTATTTTACTAGATTTCCGGTATTTTCATGTTCGAAAATACCGGAAATAAAATATTTTTAATTATGCTTTTACCTTCCGTTGTCCGGAACTTTTTTTGCTTTTTTGAATTTTTATGATTATACCGATAATTATTAATAATATTCATGGAATAGTAATGTTAAGATGCCACTCTAATTGTTTTTTTTTTTTTTACTTTTTTTTGCATCTTTTTTGATTTTGATGCCTTCATTTAAAAAAGTGCAATTGATTTGCATCTGATATGAGAATCAAATTTTTCTCATTTTTGATGCTTATTACCCTTATTAAGGAGACAAATAAGTGAAATATATTTTTATTTATATTAAAAAATCATAAATTTAAAACTTCCGAGCAATTTTTTTTTTTTTTTTTTTTATGAAAATCAAAATGTCAAACTTAAAATTTGTAGATCTGATTTAATTTTATTTTGCTTCAATTATATGTATAGTAAACATAATATGTTCATCTTAGAGTTTTTAATTTTGAATCTGAAGTAAATTTATTAGAATTCTTTTGTTTGCAATTTTCATACTTTTAAATCCTTAATTTTGTAAATTGCAATATCTTTGCGTCCGCTGCAAGAATCATATATTTCGTATTTTCGATGCGTGCTATTTCTTGTCGAAAGGCAAACAAATAACATTTCTATTTATTTTGATCAAACCATTAAAATAAGAGTTTTAAACAAAATTCCATGCTTTTAGAGTGTCAAATGTCAAAAACTTAAATGCTGAATCTGTGGCTGAATTTTATTTTTGTTTCAACTATTTAAGTTTTTTAACACATACATAATATCTTTAAATAGTGTTTCTCTTTATTATTAATAAATATGAAATCTTTGACTCTGTTCATATTGTACCGATTAGGAGATTTATGGGAACTGCTTATAGATCAATTCTTTTCCATATTTTTAGTAACAACTGCAACTTTCATTACTTTATAAATATTTTTGCACAACAAACAGTAATTCTGTTAGATTTTTGCTCTATCCTTAAAATATTTTTTTGGCGATAATTTGTTCAACACCAGCTCAAAAGTAATTTTATTACTCATTTACAATTTAATTAAATGCATGCACAATATTTTGACTAAAAACTATTTGAAACTATTCCAATGTATGAAATGTGTTAGTTTAGGAAAGGAAATGAATTATTATATATGTATAATTATAAAATTAGGTGTGCTTAAGTAATAGGGGCCTTGGTTTTATAAAAGCACTCCCCTCACACACATTTTCTCTTTAAAACTTTCAATAACTCACAATCAACCACCTCCTATTAAGATTAGGTTTTTTTGCAAGGCTAAAAAATGCTCACCACCATATATCATCCATAACTGAAATGGAAAATTATGTCTTTCAAAAAGCCAAGTAGGGTAAGTGCTCCAGTAGTCGGCCATTTAAGAGATCTTTTGTTGATCTTGGCTAACCTAGAACTTTCAGCTATCAATACAGCAACAAAAACAAGTTAAAACTTTAGAATGAACCTTTCTGATAGTGAATCATCTACTTGTTTCAGAAATTAAAAAAAAAATGTTAAAATCCAAGCTGTTGTCAACCCTAGTAAATGCTCCAGTAGTCGGCCACAGAATCATCTTAGCTGAAAAATAAGCAGAAACGCAATCTTGGATGACGGGCACACCATTGTAAATGAAATGACTCATTACTAATTCAAAAAAGTACCCAAAACTTAACTGCCCCTGGTTGATGCTTGAGGATAGGTATTATTCAACTTCGCAGAGATGGCCTATGACTCCTCCTTTTTTCAGGATTGTCCATTTTTAGGAAGGGGTGATACGCAGATGAATGAAATGGTGTGAATGCCATTCGCAATGAATATGGCACACTGGAGTTTCTTCCTTCTCTACCTATTTTAAGGAATGGACTTGTTTTCTCATTTGATTGACACCGGCCATCTCGTCGCGGTTGAATAATACATGAATGTGTGAATGCGCCATATCTGATTTTGAATTAAAAATGTACCATTTATGAGGAGTTTTATGTCATTGTGGCCGACTACTGGAGACTGACCGACTACTGGAGCACTTACCCTATTTTCTTTTTTTTTCTTCAGAAATTAACATTTCATGCCAATGTATTTTTTAATTCAAATGAAAAAATAGTAGTTTCAGTAGTTTGTTGAAATCTTTAAAATATCACCGATTTTAATAAAAGTAACATGTATGATGCATTTTTTTTAAAACTCTACTGCCGTGTTAAGCACAAAAGTCGTATCTGCACTTTTTAATAAAATTGAGTCATTGCCACCAGGTGGCTCTTTGTGACGTATTTTACTAAAATACGAAATTATATGGACGGGAAATATTTTTTAAAAAATTCTAAAAAAGAATCACCTGAATAAGAACTGCACTGTACATCAATAGATCTCAGTTAATAGTCAAAATGATAATTACAAGAAATATTTTTGAGAAGCCATGAATATTACAGTTAATGTATCCAACTTTGAAAAGGACTCGTATGGTTTTTTCATTGTTCTCTTCATCATTTTTGGACAGAAATCAACTTTTTGTTAGTGAACTAAGTTAAAATATTGCTAAAAAGGTGGTGACAAACTCTGAAAATATTTTGCCATTTCACTTTGCCCCACATTCCCCTCCGATAATACTCATATACGTTAATGGAATTTGCTTGTGTTTTTTCCTCCAATGATTTCACTTTATTTAAGGAATAAATACCCTGTACTTCATACCATAAAGCATAACAAGCTCATCTGATCCTTAAACGCCGCTAAAGAACTACAAATTAATGTAACAAAGCGAATAATATAACTGACCGTCCCACTATACTGCCGTGCTTTTGCACAAAAGTGGTATCTACACTTCTTAACAAAATTAGGTTATTCCCATCAGGTGACTTTTGTGACGCATTTTACCTGAATACAAAATTATATAGTCATTTGAGAACGGGAAATATTTTTGAAAAAAATTCTGAAAAAGTTTCATCTGAATCAAATACATGGCAGCGCAAAACATTAAAGAGTTTTATCTTAATTCGAGCTTGACTGCAGATACCACTGTTGCGCTTAGCAAGGCAATCTATCTCTTATAGCGACCACTCGTCATGAAGACCTTTTTCTGTGGGACGGAGATGGTTGCTATATCAAGCATCCACTGTATTAGAATAAAACTCCTTAGACTGGTGTAATTCTAATGTGGGATGACTTGTATTTTCATTAGTAGTCACTTTAAGTAACTGAGAGTTGTTTTTGTAATTAATTAATGGTTCATTTGTTTGTTTTAGCATCACAATAATCTGACTAAAGAAGGCTTCATGATTTTAAAGTCAGATAAAACTAGGCTTCAGACGTTGAACATGGCTGACTGTTTAGACAAATTGAGGTGTTACATAAGAGAAGCTGAAAAACCTCCACCTGAAGTTCTACCGGAAACTTTAGAATTAAGGAAGAAAAGGTGAGTTGTCAAAAATCAAAATGAACAATGTCAAATATTTTTTCTAGACTGTGGGTCTATTTTTCATCATTGATAAGCTTTAAAATGAGAGGAAAATCATGGAATTTGATAAAGAAATGAGAAAGATCCCGCATAGTGACAGAAAAACTGGCTAGAGGAATAATGGATCAGATTTTTGATCCACAATAAAGTTTGAACATTATTTCTATTTAAAAAATAAGTAGACGAATTAGTAAAACAAGAAATGCAGAATAAACAATTTGTACATGTAGGACTATTAAGACAATATATTGTTGACTTTAATAGCATTTTATGCATGTTGTTAATGATTTATAAGATTTTGATATCGCCATGCTTGCTTCCTTTCTCGAATCGTTTATTGTTTTTCTGTTCCTATTATATTGGAGCGAAAATTCCTCGCTTCATTTTTGCAATTTAGATAGTATTTTCGCATTTTGCAAAAATGCGACCGTGGCAGAAACCCTGGTACTATGGCCTACTCAGCAAATTTACTGAGTACTCAGCCACTGCCGAGTAGTTGTAAAAATTGAATATTTTTCATGATAATGAAATTTTTGAGAAGTATGCAATTGCTTCATTCACAAAATACAACTGTGTTCTATGAATGAGTCAAAAAAAAAAAAAAATTAGAAAATCTCCACTTGTAAAATCAATACACGGTTAAAAGTCGCCAGCCACCTCGTCTAGTGGTCAGAGAAGTCTGACTCGGATGGTGTGGTCCTATGTTCAAATCCCAGCTCGTGCATGGATGTTTTTCCGCTCTCCTGTCCCTGTCCTTTCTTTGTGCGAATGTGTTCTGCTGTGAAGAGATGCTCACCCTATTAACGGGTCCCTGTGGCATGTGTGTACTGTGGAAGTTGGACTTTACACCAAATTACGGTACAGTTGGAAACAGGGGTGCCCATCCCCCCCAAGCTTAATGACCCCCCCCCCCCCAAAAAAAAAAAAATTTTTTACAACCCTCTTGTGCTTTTTATTCTCACCCCTTTTTTTATTTTATTTATTTTTTTAAATATCATTTATTTATTTTTAACTATTTTTTCTATTCCTTTTTTATATACTAATTTTTTAAAAGTACTAATTATGCATAGAATATCATCGCTTCTTTTCACTTATAGACATTCCAAGTACACTCACAAAAAATATAAATAAATAAATTATAATAATGAAATAATTTAAATTAAAAAAATTAATTAATGAATAATTTAAATTCAAAAAAAAAAAAAAAACAGTAAATAATTGAAATTAGAAAAATAAATTAATAAGAAAAGTAAATGAATAAATTTGTTTAAAAAAATCCCCCCCCCCAAAAAAAAAATTTTGATGGCGCAACTTGCGCCATAATCCCCCCCTGTGCGCACAGCGCACCCCTGGTTGGAAAAGTGAAGCAGCGCACCCCAAATTGCCAGTTTGGCTGGGACAAGACAAAAACAACGGTAAAAGTTGGCTATTGCCTATTAGGGTGAGTCGAAAAAATCGATTTTTTTATTTCGAAATCGCATTACCTCTCAAAAGTCGTGGTTTGGTATCCACAACTTGGGAAAAATAAGAAAAAAATTCTAAGTTGACGTCTTCGGTTCGCGCATGAGGCTCAAAGTTAGAAAAAATATGTTAAAAATGGAAATTTTCAAAAGGAAAAAAGAAAAAAAAATGTAACTTTTTATAATGCAACTGCCATAAGCTGTAAACATTTTGGGCATTTTTAATCTAAAAAAATATTTTATAGCTTTTACATACGATCATTAGTTTGCACATCAGCCTTAAATTGGGCTAAAATCGCCTACAATGTCAAATTTCGAAAATAGCGATTTCTTTAATTTCGAAATCGCATTACCTCTCAAAAATTGTGGTTTGGTATCCAAAATTTGGGAAAAATAATAAAAAAAAAATCTAAGTTGACTCCTTCGGTTCACGCATGAGGCTCAAAGTTGGAAAATATATGCTAAAAATGGAAATTTTCAAAAAATAATTTGAAAAAAAAAAGTAATTGTTTTCTATCGAATCTGATTCAAATTGTTAGTAGATAACATAATTTGAACCGAAAAATATACATATAACTTTTAGAAGATACATTCTGTTGTGCATAAGGCTCAAAATATGAAAAAAAAAAAAAAAGTCAAAAACTGAACCAGAACGCACTACGTCGGCACTGTGCCGGTATATTTTCATTCTACAGCCGACTTGTCTAGACATTACACATATTCTAGGAGACAGTTCGAATTCCCTGCAGTCTGCACTCCCTTTGGTTGTCACTTAGTCAGCTAGACCCGCCAAACAAACAGTATCTTTAATTAGCAACTGAAAGTGGGTCAAAAAGTACAGCGTGTTTAGCTTTGGTTGAGTTTTTTTTGTAACTTTATAGCATATTTTTATGCTCAATTTTGTTATACTGTTCTCCGTTCTCCGACTAATAAATAATGGAACCCCAGAAAACTTCTAAACGTTTAATTGTTTGTCCGTTTTTTGGTGCGCCGAAAGGGTTAAGTCAAAGTATTTTACTCACATGTGCAGATGTGTTGTTAACTTGTTTTGAAGAAAAATCGCAATCTGTAAAAGGCGAACCTTTTTCAAGGATTTCAGATTGCATATCTGCATGAATAGAAGAAATTTACTGCAAAGCTTCTATACCAATGTACAGTGGTAATACCAATGTGCGTTCTATACCAATGTACAGATATATAGTGTACATCTACAAGAGATTGACTTTTTAGCACAATAACACGAAAAATTCATTGCACACTTGCAAGAAGCAACGTCAAAAAGTTTAGACTTCGCTTCCATTAACAAAGTGATTGAGTTTTGTCTTGAAGTTAAATTTATCTTTATCACGACTAAATGACTTTCTCAAAGTGTAGTATTTTGGTAATCTTTTATCTATTTTACAATACGTACACGACAGACCGTTGATATAGAAGCTTTGCAGTAAATTTCTTCTATCAGTTATGCAATCTGAAATCCTTGAAAAAGGTTCGCCTTTTACAGATTGCGATTTTTCTTCAAAGCAAGTCAACAACACATCTGCACATGTGGTTAAAACACTTTGACTTAACCCTTTCGGTACACCAAATTAATTAAACGTTTAGAAGTTTTCCGGGGTTCCATTATTTATTATTCGGAGAACGGAGGACAGTATAACAAAACTTGAGCATAAAAATATGCTATAAAGTTACAAAAAAAAAAAAAAAACTCACCCAAAGCTAAACATGCTGCACTTTTTGATTCACTTTCAGTTGCTAATTAAAGATGCTGTTTGTTTGGCGGGTCTAGCTGACTAAGTGACAACCAAAGGGAGTGCAGACTGCAGGGACTTTAAACTGTCTCCTAGAATATGTGTAATGTCTAGAAAAGTCGGCTGTAGAACAAAAATATACCGGCACAGCGCCGACATAGTGCGTTCTGGTTCAGTTTTTGACATTTTTTTTCATATCTTGAGCCTTATGCACAAACAGAATGTATCTTCTAAAAGTTATATATAATTTTTTGGGTTCAACTTATGTTATCTACTAACAATTTAAAGCAGTTTCGATAGAAAAAAAAATTACTTTTTTTTTCAAATTATTTTTGGAAAATTTCCATTTTTAGCATATATTTTCCAACTTTGAGCCTCATGCGCGAACCGAAGTAGTCAACTTAGATTTTTTATTTATTTTTCCCAAATTTTGGATACCAAATCACAACTTTTGAGAGGTAACGCGATTTCGAAAAAAAAAAAATCGATATTTTCGAAATTTGACATTGTAGGCGATTTTAGCCCAATTTAAGGCTGATGTGCAAACTAAAGATCGTATGTAAAAGCTATAAAGTATTTTTTTAGATTAAAAATGCACAAAATATTTACAGCTTATGGTATTTGCATTATAAAAAGTTACAGTTTTTTTTTCTTTTTTCTTTTTGAAAATTTCCATTTTTAACATATTTTTTCCAACTTTGAGCCTCATGCGCGAACCGAAGACGTGAACTTAGAATTTTTTTCTTATTTTTCCCAAGTTGTGGATACTAAACCACAACTTTTGAGAGGTAATGCGATTTCGAAATAAAAAAATCGATTTTTTCGACTCACCCTATTGCCTATGTCCTTTCTATGTTGCAAATTCATGTTTTGTGTAGAACTATCTTTTCCATATCACATACACTGCAAAAAAAAAAAATCTGTTTTTTTTTACAGTATAATACTGGCAGCAGTGGTTCCAGTTTAAAACTGTAAAACTTCAGTAATAAACTCTAAAACCAGCAATTTTACAGTTTATTACTTTAAAATTAGAAATTTTACCATAAAATTAGCTGTATTATACCGTAAAAACAACAGCATAATACTATCAGCAGAGGCTCCAGTTTAAAAGTATAAAATGTGAAGCTAGCAATTTTTAGTTCATTATCACTATAAATTGGCAATTTTACAGTTTACTACGGTAAAATTAGCAATTTTACAGTCTATTACTGTAAAATTAGCTGTATTAATCTATTTTCCACAGTGCATTTTTAGTGAGTTGAATTCACCTTTGGACAGGAACCTCTCAATGTAATCCATAAGATGACTATTCATAAACTGACAGGGTTCCCACGGTCCTTAAAAGTCCTTAGAAACTCCTTATTTTTCATTTTGAAAAATAAGGGCCCTTAAAAGTACTTATTTTTGATTCAAGGTCCTTAAAATTATTTTTAAGTCCTTATTTTTCACTATTGCTAGCAAGAATGAAAAAAATATTCTTTCAACTTTTCTTTTTTCTGCTTTCGGATCCTGTGTTGATATCTAAACATTCTCAGTGTGAGCAAAGAAAATAAGCCTATATGTGTTGGGGAAGGGAGAGGGGGTAGTTGTCTAGAAAATATCCACTCGGCATTTGGAGTTTGCAAAAAATATATATAGACATGAACTAATAGATGCTTTAATAAGAAAAAAAAAACCTTTTACCTCTACAAATTGTTTGTCCTCTCGTATTTCTCCGTCTGTAATCCATATCACAATGATTTATTTTAAAGCAGTGGTGTTCAACCTAAGTCTAAAGAAGCATAGTCATTTGAAGGTTTGACAAATCCTTTTCAACTAGTTCCTTCAGAACAAAATGTTTTTAGAAGTAAATACTGATTTTTTTTATCTGGCTGCAAAAAAAAAAAAAAAAAATGCAGGAGCTTAAGTCTTTTGTATTTTTGATCTCTAATCATATTGAAAGTTTTCTAGATAGCATCGTGAAACATGGAAAAAGAAAGAAAATTACTTACTGAGAACTGTTATTTTCACTACTTAATTCTTATTTTATTAATAAATTTTCTGCAATTATTTCTTAGAAACCAGTTTCTCAATATTAGGATAATGACATAAGCAGCTACATGGTCCAGCTTTGCAAGCTGTAGGCACCACTTTAAAACCATGTTTAAACCCATGCTGCAGGCATGCATTTTGCCTCATTTGAACGCTATTCATCATGTCAATCAATGCAATCAAATAAAAATATTTTGTAATCTTGCACATTTGCTACTTAATTGCTTCCACTTGAAAATTTTAATCCATTTGCATCTGCATTGATTCAAGTAAAAATTATGGTTGACATTCACTAATGGTTATCTTAAATGCAGTGAGATTTTTTCAAATAATATAACAGTAGCTCGGTTTGTTATATTTTGTCATAATTTGAATTTTCCAGCTCATATTTGCAAAGCATTTCTCAGATAAATGAAATTTTCTCTTCACAAAGCACTATTTTAGACAATTCTTGATCCCCTCTCCTACTGCAAACATTGCATCCAGTGAGTCATGGAAAACATGGATTTCAAATTCCAATTGTATCAGATACCTTGCATTTTGTAAAAGTTTGGGTTTGAAGTGTTGCATAAATCTCTTACATTTATCCAAATTGTCTACATCAGTGGTTCTCAACCTTTTTTCAGCTACCACCCCTTTAGGACTGAACATGTTTTCAACGCCCCCTTTGCAGAAGGGCGTGAAACGGAAAAGAGGGAGAAGGAAAAGCAGTTTTCTTGACCGTTTTAACTCTATAATTTTGCCCAAACAGAGAGCTCAATTGAAAAATGACTAGGGGGTAAAAAAACTTAAAAAAAATTAAAAACTTTTCAAACATAAGATATTCGTTTTTTTTTTAAAAAAGCAGGTAATTTTTTTCCTCTAAAAAGCTGCATCAAATAAGCAACCAAGTGCCGAGAAAAGATCTTCAAATAAGTGACCTATTTTGAACGTAAATAAGAGCTAAAAGGTTTGAAATAAAATGCGTTGTTTTCAACTTTTTTTTTTTTTTTTTTTTGAAAACTAATATACTTTGAAAAACTGCACTGTGTTCAAATAGTTCCTCAAACAATCCAATCCCAAAACTGTGTTGTTCTTACTAACTTACAGTGCTTTACGCGTCCCCCATTTATGGCAATAACAAAGCCGGACTTTCGATTTTTTTCCAGGCGGGACAAAGACTCACACTACCAACCCTACATCTCATCCTTAAAGATTAATTTGCGGGTTAAAAAGCAGGTTTGATTAAAGTTTTAATTGCAGGAGAAAAAAAATCTTCATATTTACAAATTACAAGATAAATTCAATTCAGAGATTCTTTTTGAGTATTTTATGGCTTTGAAGGTTAGATAAGATGCCAAAAGTTACAAGTCCTAATTTTTTTGAAAAAAAAATATACCCTGGCGACATCACAGTAAAGACAGCGCTTGTTTGAAAATGGAGTCTTAAAAACGCATTTCCTTTAATATTAGGTTTCGTGGTGTTAAGAGTTAGATTCAGACTCCATCACTATGAAGCATTTAAAATTGACGTAATTTTAGGCAAGTTTTGTTAACATTAACGAGGGAGAAAAAGGTCCCTTATGAAATTTTTTCAAAATTTAAAGTTATTTTTAGGCTAAGGAAAGGGGTCAGAGCTCCTTCCGTTGTTCTCTGAAGTTGAAGTCTTTTAAAAACCTAAATTTAAACTATTTTTTGTTGGGGTTGAGGGAGTAATAAAGGTTCAGGAGTAGTCTCCAGAAATTTTTTCACTATACTCTGAAAAACGTAACTGTAAACTACCTTTGATGTTGTTACGGCGATGCTCTTGCAACATAAAAAGTCGGTCAAGTTTGGTAGCTCTCTTCTAGGAATTTTTAGAAGCTGACTTCCTAAAAAGGCAATTCTGGGCTCTTTTTGGTCATGATTAGGGAAAGAGTAGGAGGGTAGTTCGAGATTCCCTCCCGTTATCATTTTTTACAAAATCATTTAACTGTCTTTTAGAATGATGATTTCCATAGCTCTTCAACAGAAATGTCTAGAAACAAAGTTTCAAGCTTTGTATGGTTATGCTAGAGAAAGAGGTGTGTGGTTCTGGATCTTTGCCCCAGAAGTTTTTTTGAAAAGTCAAGTTTTCAAAACGCAATTTTAAGCCTTTTTTTGTTGGCAATAAAAGTTAGGAGAGCAGGGAGAGGTAAGGAATTAAGGACTCTTCTTGAGCAATTTTTAAATGGACATTAATTAAACACAATTTTAAGGCTATTTCAGATAGTTACGCAATGAAAGAGGGACCCGCCTCAAAACTTTTTTGAAATTTAAGTGCTATTGGCAAATTTTGGGCTGTCTTTGATGACGTGAGGAGAAGGATCAGGGTTCGGGAGACAACTCCAGAATTTTTTTTTGTAAACTATCCTTACCGATCCATGAGAAAAGGTATCCTACCCCCCCCCCCCAAACATGTCCTCTCAAGCAAATTTTAAAATATGCCCACCGTTCCCTTACCGCCCAAAATATGTCCGCCGCCCAAAAGAGGTTCACCGCCCCTCAACATCGTGATCGTCCAACCGCCCACCGGGGGGTGGTATCGCCCCCGTTGAGAACCACTGGTCTACATGCAATTCTTTTTAATAAAAGTGAAGAATTCTTCCGCTTAGATTGTTTTGGAAACTTTGGCATATCTGTCCTGAATTTTAGCTCTGTGTATGTAGTTAGGTTTTAGTAAAAGTGATTAATTCACTTTTATAAAATTAAGTTTTTATCATAATTTTACCAAAATCTGAACTATACTGAAGTAAATAGAAAAAGCATCAAATTAGAATGCCTTTTATTGAAATGTCTTTATTGCTTGCCTTTTATTGAAATCCGTTTTAGCATTTTTGTTTCATTGAGAAAGATAGTAAATTGACCCCTTTTTCCTCATTTTAACTTAATGTATTTGTATATGACATATTTTATACTTTTTTCTGCAAAACGCAGCCTCAAAGATTCTAGTGCATCTTGTACTCAATGCTAGTACTCTTTTGTCCAGTGTTTGATGTAAAATTGCCGCTAGCCTTGGAATTGTCATGAAGAAAAATTTCAGATCGCAATTTTTTTATTTTGAAAATTTTTCTTAATTTGTCTTGGGTTTGAAATGTAATGATAAATGCTTCAAAAACATTTTTTGGGAAAAAAATGCTTGAAAATAAAGGTGTGTTTGTGCAACCTATAAAATTCATGCATATTTGTTGACTAATTAATACTTTCGAGGTCCTTAATTTTTTTGAAAAAGGTTCTTAGAAAGTCCTTAGTTTTTGTTTTGAAAAAGAAGTGGGAGCCCTGACTGATAATAAGAAACCTTTAAATAATATTCCAATTTATTTTCAATCACTTGAAAACATAGATTACAGATTTTTTGAACCATCATTTTGCATATTCAAGTTCTTGGTATTGTGATAACAATACATAAGAGTAAAATAAAGTCATTTTTATAATTGGAAGGAAAAGTGTGTGACTTTTTTTGGGTTCAGCAATACTTGGGGGAATAGAAAATGCTGTGAAAATATTTTGATAATCAAAGTCATTGTATTTTAAACTGCGGTGCAACAAGTGTTATTCCAAGTACTTGATTCTCGGTCAAGTAGTTCTTTCATGCCCCTTTTCATTAATGGAAGTAAGAATAAGTGATACAGAGTCAGATCAGGTGAGTAAGTAGCATACAACAGCTTTTTTCAACTAAGGCATGTTCCAACTCGATCTTCTTTTTGATTGTCAATCAAAGCCTAAGGAGCAAACTTATCTGAAACTTTTTCCAAATCTTCATTTAAAATTCACTTAACCAAGCTTCAAGAACACAAAATTTCACAGCTGCTATTGTTCATTTCAGCCCGTCATAAAAAGAAAATAACTCTTGCAAAAACAATCACTGCACATACACAGAACAAGTGATATTGACAGCACAGGCGGCACTGAATTGAGAATGAAATATGCTTTGCAAGCCTAGCTTCTGAAACTTTTACTGCACTAGCTCCGCCCATGAAAATGCTTTGCCGATTATTTTGGGTGCTTCTTGTGCAATAAATTACTGGTTAAATGTTATGCTGTTGTTTATCTGTCGGAACTTCTTAAACGAGTACTATCTTTCCAAGAAATATTATTTGATTAAGCAGGGATCTTTAACATTGCGTCTATGGCATGGAAAATATTCGCTTCTGAGATATTTTATTTGCATAAGCGGGGTATATTATTCGTTACCCTATTAAGTGGGGCCGTCAGTATTTGCATTTGATCAATAGCTGTTGAAGTATAAACCTGTTGCAATTTATAATCAACATACAATTTTTCATATGATGTTATTATTTTTAGTTTTTTCATTCATTATGCTCACAGTATTTTACTTCACTGTACCATATTTTTCAGTTGATATGTTAATATAAAGATATGAACAGCGATGTTAAAAAATTGCAAAAAAATTCTGACTTTTGTTTCAAAGATAAAAGGAACCCATTTTTCATGAAAAAAAAAATGTGAGATTATAGATGGAAAAACACTGAATAAAGAATTTTGGCTTTTGTTGGGTGTCTTTACATCCACATGATTTTCTTTTGTACTTGTAGTTAGATTACATCCTGTACAAAAACATCATTTTTGTTCTCCTAGGCAAGAAAAAGCAGCTGCAGCAAGGTTACGAGATAAAAGAATTCAATCTTCAATGCGAAGAATGAAAAGGGAAGGTGTAGATAATGTTCAAATTTAAGTTGTATTTATGAAGTTTTCTAGCAATAAATATGTATCTTAGTTTTATGCCTTTGATTTTTTATCGTTCAAGTAGCCTAATTGTAGTTAGGTCTCTAACCGTAATTTTGCTTGAAGCAATTTGTTGCTGCAATTGCGACAACAAGAATTTTTCTGGCAGACAAATTTTCAAAATTAGTTACAATGTTCTGCAACAGATGATGCTGCAATTGAAAAAAAATCTAAACTACAATATTTTCCACAGATCCGCCATGTGTAGCAATAATATGGCGTAGTCTTCAAATGAAATCATCAGAAACCTGTTATCAGGTGAGATAGCTTTACATGCAAAAGAGATGTACTGGTCCATTTTTTCAACTGTTTCTGTATTGTGGCAGTACACTTGGTCTTTCAAGTGTCCAGACAAAAAGAAATCACAGGGGTTCATGTCTGGCGAATAGGGAGGCCAATATCTTTGCCACTTCCTGTACGAGTTCGGCTTACAGAACATTGAACTCCCAGTCTGTGTTTTTTCCCATGCTTTTTTAATCACTTTCAGCGCCATCTGTTTTGAAACAATGTAACTAATTTTGAAAGTTTGTCTGCCTGAACATTTACTGTTGTCCCAAGCGTATTACAAAAAAAAAAAAGGTGCAGTTCTATCTCTACCATGATGCCCATTTAGTTTTAATTGATTTTTCAAATATACTGATCATTTTTGAAACACCCTGCATTTAACCTATCAAAAGTAAAAGAATAATTACAATGTTGAAAAAGCATAAATATGTATTTGTGAAGTTTTCTAGCAATAAATGTTTATCTTAAGTTTTATGCCTTTGATTTTTTATTGTGCAAGGAGTCTAATAGTAGTTAAGTCTGACCGTGGTTTTGCTTGGAGCAATTCATTGCTCCAACTAAAGCTCTTATAATTTGCTTTTTTAACGTTGTAATTATTTTTTTACATTTTTGCACAAAGGTATTTATAAATTTCTATCAAACATAGTAGTGACCCCACGAGGTGGGGATTCTGGGGAGTTACACGGAAATTAAGTGATGTTCTCAAAAAGGTTGGGAATAACTGGGCTAACAATTACAATCCAGGTAACCACATGAATAGTGATGATGCTGATGTGTCTACGGATTGTGCTAAATATTGTCGAAGGTCCGAAGGACCATAGCTGTTAACTTCGGTGCCTCAGGACTGTAGAGGGTCTCTTGCAGGAGATCTCTATCTGGTAGCAAACCGAGTTTCAAGATCGCTGCAGTAATGCTTGGGCATTCGAAGATGTGTCTTGGTGTTAGTTGGGTCTCTGGGCAGTTCCTGCAGCAAGGATAAGTCCTTGTCCTGTCATGGTGAAAATACAAAACGGACAAATTCGAACAGGAAGAAATTGAAAGAGCATCTCGCGACATATATTCGACTCAGAAATTATTTGCCCTCGTGCCCGCTATTGAGATCTAGATCTAAAATCTGTTGGTTTTTTTTTTTTTTTAATTCGCTCTTATTAGTTTCACATGTGGGTTTGCAAGAATGTAACTCTGAGGAATAAAAGATAAAAAATCAAATCCTTTACAAATATACAAGTACTATATTTAATACTATCTATATATATAAAATCAATGTTTGATGACGTCATGAGTCGCAGGTCAAACGCCCTCCTGGAAAATTTACGCAACCTACGATTATGAAAATTGGTACAAAATTTGTCCTCATACTGATGATATGCAAGTCGTAGCCGAACTTTTTAAATTCACCCTAGATTTCCTGAAATGTAATTAAAATTAGGTAATTAAAAACTTATTACTCCCTGTTTTCGTACTCCAAAGGAGCAGTTTTTGTAATTGAAGGGAAATCAACTACAGATTTCTTCCGTGCACGCACATTGTTTTGTTTTCAAAGTAAGTAATTTTATTTCATTTTCAGCTTTATTGTATTCACTTCTTCAGATGATTACTTTTCTTTTCTGATTTCCTGAAACTTATATTGGTTTTTGAGCAACAAGTTTTCCTCTCTTTTATTTCATTTTCTAGGATTATTTATGAAAAAAAAAAATTCTTCAAAATTTGCAAAAGTACATTTTACAGTGTTTGGATAAGAAGCAGTTAACTTTGTATACGCCATTTTTCTAACAAGTATTTTCATACAAATTTATTAATTTACTGCTTGAAATTTCTATTTTAATTCCATATCATCAGAGGGTAATGTTCTTTTTGTGTCTAATTTTACACATATAATTAACATGCCTCGGAAAAAGGGAATAATTCGATAATTGGGAATCTGGCTCGGTTGTCAAACTTTCGGCGATAATAATTTGGTTTTAGTGGCATTTAGTTTACGTTTGCGAAGGAAAGATTTCCCTCGCGCATGAATTGTCGACAAAGATTTGACATCAATAGGGAGAGATACCCAGGTCTTCGGCCAGATTTCCAATCGCCGAAACCCTCCCGTCTTTTTGTTTCTAATTTTCCACGTAGGATTAATAGTTGAAAGTAAAATAATGCGCCAACTAAAAAAAAGCCATTAAGTATAATGTCAGAATTCCTTTTAAAAAATTCACCAAATCAACTTTAGAAGCTCCTATTGTTAAAATCTAAATTAAAATGAAAATTGGAGAAAAAGGGGAAACCATGGCGACGATGTAAGCTTACAATTTAAATTTTCGACTGCAACTGAAAAGTGCCTACCAAAGATCTCAGTCATTGAAATATTCTCAAACGCATTACCGAGAACAGAAATCTTTACGAGCTGTTTACTGCTTTGGAACTATTGTTCCAAAAGGCTGGATTATTATTATTATTATTACTATTATTATTATTATTATTATTTTGCGATCTCAATACAAAGAAGACATAAAGTTTTTGAAACAAGAAGCAAAAAAGTGTGAGCGCTTTTAAATATTTTGGTAAGATATTAAATACTGCCAAAATGAAAACAATGATGGTAATATTTTGCCTATTTGGCATGTTCGACTAAATAGTTATCTCTCATAACATTCCACAAAAAGTAAAAAATAAATCCAACTAAAATTAAAAATAAATCAAGTAAATAAAAAGGCCATTAGCTGAAACTATTATTTCGTTTAAATTGAAAATAACTAAAAAAGATTAGTCTCTGTTTAGCATGGTAAGTTTCGCCAAGCGGGAACTGCACGTAGTTCTTTTAATTTGTGCATTATACAGCGACAACAGCGAAAATTCTTCAAATGTTACCACAGGCAAAGCCGTGGCGGGTAACTCTAGTTATTCATACTATAATTACATCATATTACATGTTGATGTATTCTAAGTCTTTCAGTTTGTGTGTATGTAACTCGGAATAAAAGATAAAATTCACCTTATTTTGCAAATATAAAATTAATATATTCAATACTATTATTAATATTAAAGGCTAAACTATACTACATGTTGATCTCTATCTTAATTAGAAGATTTGGCAGATTTTTTTTTTTTTTTTTTTTTTTCATAGATGTTGCATTTCAGCAATATTGATTTTGGCAACGTTTGGAAACAGTAGTATTTTGTAGTATTATTTTTTTAGAGGAGGCGTAGTATTTTTCTGTTTCAATTCTCTGTCAACCCTTCCTTTTTCCCAGTGAAAATGTGCTTTGGGACTCTGCTTGGCGCGTTTTCAAAAAGTCACCAACTGGCTTGTTTTTGCGTGTCTCGCGGAGTTGAAAGCTCCGAGAGAAACTAAACAAACTATTCAGGGTTACCACGCTTGGCGCGCCTATCGCCCATTTAGCGAGAAAAGGGTACCTAATGCACAGATTAACCAAATATCGTATCAATTGCGATATTGCATCGTTCTTTTTAAAGTGTTTCATTTCGGAAAATGTATTGTTTTGTTTTTTAAGCTAAGAAAGAAAACTTTCTTCTTCTTTTAAACTTTGGTAAGATTTCTGTTGGTTTCTGTGAGCAACAAAATCGTTTCTACTTTCTCTTTTGACTTTTCATTGCAGACAAAAGTGATATGAATTGGCGCGACCACTTGGCGATATATCGCCAAGCTTTTGGTTGCCAAGTGTTTGACGCCAATTTGGCGAAAAAAAATATTTTTTTGATTTTGCTTCAATTTGGCGCTATTGGCGATATTTTGCGAAAAATCCACTGAATGGTGTTAAAATCGGCGATATTTAGGAGATTAATCATTGTAAAACATTTTTTTGCATTGTTTCGTAGCAAACTAGGGATAGAAATGTTTGAATTGTTATCTTGCTCACTTCAAGCACTATTTTAGCACTTAAGGCATCTACTAAGAAATTTACACGTAAAATTAAGTAGTATGGGGTCCATACCAGATTTTTATATCATACTTTGAAGGAATTATAGTTGAATTATAACTAAAATAGAGCATTTTTTCTGTTATATCAATTATTTTACAAATGAACTTTCAATTTTATACCACGGGCAAAGCCGAGCGTGTACCGCTAGTGTATTATAAGAGTATGTAAACTTAGTAGATATTCAGTAGTTTTGAAAGCTTTTCTTTGAAGCGTATTTTTTAGTTTTTTAAACTATATTTAGCATTATTTAATCCCGCAATTTCACCGGGCCGCATGTGGCAATATATCCATCAACAAATCGCGTGATATAGTCCAACGTCCATTGAAATGTCATGACACCTCTTTTTTGTACATATATAAGATTTTTTGGTGTTTTCTTTATGAATTTGACCTGCTGGTTTCGAATCCGTTGAGTTCCAGACGCTAAACCTTGAGCGTTTTTGTCAAAATGGCGAAATACAATATGGCTGCAATAAAAGGTATGAACCAAAAAAAAACTAGCTGTCGTGGCCGTCACGAAACTTTCCTCTATATCTATCTTATGAAATCCGGTTACAAAATAAAATGCGTACTCGCTCGAATAATTGGAAACAGCTCCAATTTCCCAATTATCGTAATAACCCAGCAAATGCAGAATCAATGAGCGAAATTGGAAATCATGGCAAAAGCCTTGTTTAGATTAATTGCAAACATTTTATTTGTTAGTTAAAAGAAATTGGCAACAGTTAAAAATTTCAAATGATTGAAAGTTTTCAGATGTATTGATAATTAAATAGCGTGAAAACGATTTTTTAATGAATTAATTTTTCACATTGTTGACTAAGCGCAAAAATCACCCCACCCTCCCCCTGGGGTGATTGGCGCCAAAATTTAATCGATGCTTGCTTCCATATTGGGTTAGGTGATTCCAAATTTCATTTAAATGGCAGCATCATTTCCCGAGATACAGTAGGTGCAATGACAAAATAAGCACATTTTATTGCTCCACCCCTTTGAGATATTGACACACAAATTGAATCAGCACCTGTACTCAGTAGGGTATACCTATGGGCCAATTTTCGTTTGATTCCGCCGGTTACTTACTGAGATATAGCAATCACCCCCGCGCAGAACACGTGCGATTGCTCCACCCCCCTTCGAGATATTGACACACAAATTGAATCAGCACCTGTACTCAGTAGGGTCTACCTATGGACCAATTTTCGTTTGGTTCCGCCGGTTACTTTCTGAGGTATAGTAATCACCTGCGCGCAGTAACACGTGCGATTGCTCCACCCCCCTTGGAGGAATTCGCTAAAAAAATTCAGGTGCACCAGTTCACATGGTGGTACATATGTGCAAAAATTTTTGTTCGATTTCATGCGGTAGTTTTTGCTCCAGCGCGGCCACAAAAACTAATCACACATATACAGACTCACACACAGACACACACACAGACAGACATTTTCCAAAAATGATCGAAATGGACTCAACGCACCTCAAAACGTGCAAATCCATCAAAATTCGACATTCGAAAATTTTCACGAATCCAATACTTTCTTCTATATCTATATATATAAAGATGACGGTGTTTGTTTGTAACCGCTGGCCAGAAGCCCCCACAGCACCTACAGACATGAAATTTGGCTCAAAAATTCGAACGTATCCCAGTAAAATGCACCTCGAAAGCCAAATTTTTAATTTCGAATTAGTTATTTTTAAATTAAGTAATTAGTCTTATTTATGGTGTATCCGCCATAATTGAGGGAGGAAAACCTTCCCCCACCCCATAACATTATATATCACTGGAAAGGTTTTTTTTTTCTGAATAAGAAAAGTTTTAGCACGTTTCTGTCCGTTAATTACGACAGGAGATATTAATTAATCAAATTTAGCCGATTTTCAAGGCATGTACACAGAACTGAAACACTAGGTCCATTTTTCCAGACAGACTGCTCTTTTGTCCCTGAAGTTACTTTGTGGTTTAAATTTTGCGTATAGATTTAAGCCTTGAAAATTTATTCAATTTGCATAATTAATATCTCCTGTTACTTACTTAACTTTCTGTCTTTTTGATTTATTTGGCGAATTGATTAAAACTTTAACATGACTTTAAGTGGAATTTAAAAGGTTGTGAAGAGCATTTGAACTAAAGGATATAATAATTTACTTCAGAGGGTTGGAGTGAATTTAAATTTATTCAGTTGACTTCCTCAAAATTCGGTGTTACTGAAAATGTCAGAATGGAACTATTATTGTTAAAAATTTAGTGATGGCAATTCAGTTCCTCTTAACATTTGGCGTCGTAAAGTTTGGCGACAATCAGGAAATTTACCAAACCTCGCAGACAGTGAAACACTACTTTCTCCAAATCAAAGAAAAAGAAAACGCTCTGGGAAGGAACAGTAGTTGTTTGCAGTCTAAAGAGTATTTTATTGCATGTTTAAAACATATATTTAATGCCGCCATCACTAAATTTTTAACAATAATAGTTCCATTCTGACATTTTTTTCTAACACCGCTATTCAGTTACTTTTCGTATTTGGCGTCGTAAAGTTTGGCAATAATCGGAAAAATTTCCAAACCTCTCAGCCAGGGAAATCTTGCTTATTTGAGGTTCACTGTTAGATTGTAATCACTTCTAAGAGATGGTACGAAAGACATTATATTTCTTGGCTTTTAATGTTCACATTAAAATCATGGAAGAATGGTTGATGCTGAGATACCTGATACAATCGGTTCCCTATGTTAATAAATTTAGATTTTGCGACCAATTTTACATTGAAATTACAGTTAAATCGGTGAATTATATTAAATTTCAAGGGCAATATTGCTGTGTTCGTTGAGAGTTTTCAAAAATCTTGGCACTACAGTTGTGTCAAAAGTTCCATTGAAGCGTAAAAATTTCGCTAAAAATAAATAAGTTCGTCACACACACACACGAAAAGAAGAAAAGTCTTAAAGAGTGAGTTAAACTTTATCTAGTTAACTTCATTTACATTTATTGCACGGGCATCGCCGTGCGGGTACTGCTAGTATTAGATATAGAAGAAAGTAAAAAAGGAAATGTACATGCAATGAAACATATTTTAAACTTAAAAATGATTGCACTTTTTAGTCAAAATAGAATTCTATTGCGAAAAAATATTTTTTTAAAGTATAAGAATAAAAAATGTATCAAAATGATAAAATTCAAGATGTCAGCCTAAAAAATTGTAATTTTGGATTTGCAGGTATTAATCATTTTTTAAACCACAATGGACAGCATTTAATTTAGAATGTTGCACCAAAGATAAATGTTTAAAATAATATACAGGGAACATAAAAAATGATTTGGCCTAACAATAACATTGTAAAATTATTTCGAAACATTACAGATAATTGTAAAGTTTTGCGATTTTGCTGGTTTAATCCAATTTCCTGTGAGAAACAAGTTTCTTTTGCAAAAAAGTTTCCTGAATGGATACAAGTTGCATGAATGCGGCAATTCTCACGGTTGTTAAAAATATTTTTAGTTACCAGTTAGAAGGTATATCCAATGGTTTTGTTAAGTGTTTTTAATTCAGCTCGATTACGAATTGGCCATGTTGACTTCGCTCAAATAAGGGCTTATGCAATTTCCCGATATTGTAGCTTAGCATGATTTGCGAACAAATAAGCCGTTCAGCTATTTACTTGTAATTGATATTTTGCTTTTTAAGGGGTTACAGTACCTTTCTAACAAATTTCTTTAATTTAAGTGAAAAAGTTAATTCTTTGAAATATTTGTTTCTGCACTTGTTTAAAAATCAATAATTTATTTTCAAACATCAAAAATTTTGAAAACTTTTTTTGAAAATTTGAAAAATGTAAGAAAATTTCAATTTTTTTAAAACCCTAAGGCTTTTTTGTTTCTGCATTAATTTCAAAATTTCTTTTTGCGAAATGATCACAAGGAAAACCTCAACAAATCTGTGCATTCATTTTCTTATATTTTGATTAGAAAATATTTTGTGACCTTTTATGTAAAAAATTCTTAGAAAATTTTGTTCTTCGAGGTTTAACAAACTCTAAAAAATTTTGTAATTTATAAAACGCTTATTCAATGCACAGTTTTGTTAAATATATTATCCTGAGTGCAAAAAATATTGCTTTAAAGTTATATCTTTAATAGAAAAAATTCCTTAGCATTTCTAATAACATAGAAACACTAAAAACTGATCACCGAGAAAAAGCACTTTAAAGTTTGGCTTTTCCATTAGAATACATAGCATGTATGTACTAAAGTCACTCATAACTTTTTAAATAATGTAGCTAGAACAATGCTGTTTTTTTCTGAGTGTTTTAAATAACTTTTACTTTTGAAATAAGCAATAAAAATTTTTTTGGTCTTTTGGTCATTTTTGAGGTACTGTAACCCCTTAACAAGACATTGCGGTTCCACTGATATCTGTACAAAAATCGCGTTAACGAAAACTGGTGGCTAAACTTTTCAGTTATCTTACTAGATTTACTCAATGCGGCGTATTTTGACGACAAAACTACCATTGATTAAAAAACGAATTTTCAAATACATTAAGTAAGGATAGATCCAAAGCCGTGTTGGAACCAAAATATCGGAAAAACAGTCTGTTTTCTAAAGGGATTCTATGGTAAACCAGGGAGATGCCGAACTGTTGCCATCAACTTATTTAAGAGTTTTTGGAAAGTTCCCGATTTATTGCCGTAGAGTTACTGACTTTTATTTGAAAGGTTTCCAAATTCTTTAGGAAGGTTACTGACTTTAACAGGAAACTTTCCCGATTTTTTTCAGATATGTTCCTGGAAGAAATTAAGCCTATTAACTGCTCATTATTTTCCAGGAACTAAAGCTTGAGACTAAAAAATATTTGATATTGGTACCTAGTCATTCAACACCGGGCCGTGGTGGCCCGATCGGTAAGGCATCGGACTCGTGTCCGGAGGGACCCGGGTTCGAAACCCAGCCGATCAAAGATCCACCGCCAAAAATGTCGTGGTCACAAAGTCCTCCAAGTGAACCGATACCTCTGGGGGTGCTGGGCCCTAGGGTTTGCTCGACCCTAGGTTCTGGTTCAAAATTAAGAACAGAGCGCTCTTCAGGGCCCTATCCCGGTTAAACCACGAAGCTGTGGTAGGTACGGGGGACCCTGGAGAGTGTGAAGTGAAGTCATTCAACACCCCTTATAATAATACAATTATAGCAGAAATTGAAAATTTGAAAATGTATGAACTTGGCGATGATGCATAAATACTTCCTTCGGTTTAACCGAGGTGTGAAACGGAAACTCTTGTGAACTTCATTTTGTTATTTTTTTTCCCTGTGATTCCTTGTCTAAACTCTGAACAATCAGTTTCGTGTTCGTTTTCAATTCCGAAAAAGCTGCTTTTTTATCCATTGCTCCCTATGACCCATCAAGAACTGATTTCCCTTAGGGGATAATCGCTCTTAAGTTGGGAATCACTGAGTTAGTCGATATTATTAGGCACTTTATAATGTCTGTAAACAGGCCTACTGGTTAATGTGGGGTCTCTGCAGTAAACATGTAAACATAAAATAAGAAACTTGTAAATTATGATCAACTTTCTATAACTGATGACAATAGTTTTTCTTTTTGTACTCTTCAGTTCCTGATTTTTTATTATTATCATTCTCTTTTTATTTGCCACCAGTATGAATTATATTTACAATTTATATATATTTACATAACATTTTCCTGACGATGTACTTAATATCATTCGTCAAAATACTCCTGCGAGTCTCTCATAAATTGTCTTGAGAGACGGAGTAGAAAGAAGGAGAAAAATGTTCTACGGATGCGCTAGTTTGAAAGTGGCAACGAATTTTTACCGCCGTTAGAGGACGCTACTCGACAATCCCTCCCTATTTCCTAAAGGAGTCAATGTAAATGATACTGAATCTGTCATTTTTTTAAAATGCTGTTATGGGAAAGAAAATATTTTTTTTTCAACTGGATTTTGGTGTACATCTTCAATTGGCATTATGAATTAAATATATTTTCATCCCACGAAAATAGGTGCCGTATTCTGTGAGAAATAGGTTTAATCGAATGCACTTACCATTGCACTTTACATCGATTCCTTTAGGAAATAGGGAGGGATTGTCGAGTAGCGTCCTCTGGCGGCGGTGAGAATTCGTTGTCACTTTTAAATAGCAGAGATTTAGCTCCTCCCCTTTAATCTCCTTGGTTATAATTGTTGGATAAGCCTGCGTTTCTCAACCTAATTTGGCTCGTGAACGATTTTTTTTTTTCAATAAAAAATATAAGAATTAAAGTAAAAGAAGAGCTTTTGCAGCCCAAGCCTTTAAAAACTAATAAAAAATATCTTTTTAGATTGGACTATGGAAGTTTTTCAATGTTTTTCTCGTCTTTTTCTTAAACTGCGGAAGGGGGGCGGGCTATATATGCGCTTTTTATTCCCGGTATTTTAAACTTAGACTTTGAATTGTGATATATTTGAATTTTAAAGGCACCTTTATGTATCATAATATAAAGTATTAATTTTCTAATAAGAATTTTTGAACTTGAAAAATAATAATTTGTAACTGCACGTTTGTTGACTGCACAATTGCGGACGTAATCGTGCAGTCACACCCGCAACACGAACAAATTATTATTGTTCAAGTGCCAAAATTCTTTTTAGAATAATCTAATATCTTTAAACGAGCAATTCTTGTATATATATTTTTTTATATTTGCGATCTCGAAAATGGCTCTAACGATTTTAATAAAATTTCGTATTTAGATAAAGTTTTGGTTTCTGAGTTCAGCTACTTCGGCGTTTTTTCTGTAAAAACGCGAGTTTTCACAAAAAACTCGTACATTACATTTTATGGTTAATTCATTTTTTATATTTGCAATCTCGAAAATGGCTCTAACGATTTTAATAAAATTTCGTATTTAGATAAAGTTTTGGTTTCTGAGTTCAGCTACTTCGCTGTTTTTTCAGTAAAAACGCGAGTTTTCACAAAAACCCCGCTTTTTGTGCCTTCATTTAGTAAGTTTGAGACGCTTCATTTCGCCATTTTCTTTATGATTACTATCATTGTTACTGTTTCATAGCAACCACGTTTAATTATAACAATGGATATTTAAAATCACATCAGCGCAAGTTTAAAATTTATGGTATTTGGCAACGTTAAATTGTTGTTTTGAAGTGTTTTAGCAAAGCTTCATTAGGTAGTGTCTTATACAGGCTGTTTCATTTAGACAAGAGCCATGAGATAAAAGCAGTGGCGATTGTCCAGCGACATCTATTGAATTTTATGGTAACTTACATTATATAAAAATCAGATTACTTTAATTTTCAAGTACGATTTCAAAATTGAGTATAAAAGTGTGATAGTTAGTTTTAAATTTAAAATACTTTTTTCCCTCCTCAAAAGTGTTTTGTAAGATATTTCAGGTAAAAAATTAATAAATATGAAACTCAATTTTCTTAAAATGTCAAGTTTCGAAACAAAATTACATCTAATATCTTTAAACGAGCAATTCTTGGATTTAAAAAACGGCTCCAATGATTTTGATAAAATTTTGTATTTAGATAAAGTTTTGGTTTTTGTTCATCTACATCTGCATTTTTTCTGTAAAAATGCGAGTTTTCACAAAAAAAAACCGTTTTTTGTGCCTTCATTAAAAGTTTGACGAGCTTTCTTTCGCCATTTTCTTTATGATTACTCTTATTGTTACTGCTTCATAGCAACCACGTTTTATTATAACAATGGATTTCATATTTAATCACATCAGCGTAAATTTAAATTTTTATGGTATTTGGCAAACGTGTTTTGGCAACACGTTAGAATTGTTATTGTTTTTGAAATTTAAAAGAGATCGATCAAAATAAAGTTAGAATTGGGTATGGGCCGGCGGTAGTCCGATCGGTGGGCCGTGGTAGCCCGATCGGTAAGGCATCGGACTCGTGTCCGAAAGGACCCGGGTTCGATCCCAGCCGATCAAAGATCCACCGTCTTGATTAATGGCGACTGGTAGGCGTTAAAAATGTCGTGGTCACAAAGTCCTCCAAGTGAAACGATACCTCTGGGGGTGCTAGGGCCTATGGTTTGCTCGACCCTAGGTTCTGGTTCAAAATTAAGAACAGAGCGCTCTTCAGGGCCCTATCCCGGTTAAACCACTAAGCTGGTAGGTACGGGGGACCCTGGAGGGTGAAATGAAATGGTAGTCCGGTCGGTAAGTCGTTAGACTCGTAATCGGAGGGTCCCGGGCCAATCATATAGAGGAAGCCCAGCCAATCAAAGACCCACCGTCTTCATTAATGGTGGCTGGGGGACGTTAAAAATGTTCGTGGTCATTAAATCCTCCAAGGGAAACGATACCTCTGGGGGATGCTGGGCCAACTGTTTGCGGGGCCTTTGGCCTGGTTCAAAAATGAACAGAGCGCTCTTCAGGGCCCCATCCCGGTTTGTGAAGTGAAGTGAAAGTCAAAACCAACTGGTACCACATGCGTACTGGAGAACAGGGACTCTGCATCCATTCTCATCAACCCCTCCCGTGCCTTCGGCGCCAAATGAAATGAAATTGGGTGTGATTTTACGTAAGCATGGATTTAGATAAGCTTGTGCTTTTTAAAACAAAATTACGGCTGTTTTAAATGCTTAATTGCAACCAAAGGCTTAAAAATACTTTTCAAGTTTATCTAAATAAGTACTTCGCATTTTAGAAAAAAACACGAGTTTACAAACCTCTTTTTTTTTTTTTTTTACCGAGCGGGCTCGGTCCCCAGGTACTAATACTTTACATGATGATAAGGTATGGTTTCTTGCATTCGAATATGCCAATATTCAAAGTTCAAATTTAAAGTTTTACGAATCAAGGGCAATATGCTTAAAAGTCACACCCGTGCAAAAAAGATTGAGCATATTCAAAAACAAAAAACTTCTACTATTATAACTGTGAAGAAACAGTAAAAAGTATTATGACCAACAAAACACCAGCTCGATAGTAAAACTAGTCAATTATGTGTAGCAATTATTGTAACTATTTGAGCGTTAGCTTTTCAGGTAAAAAAAAAAAAAGAAAGCACTCGAACAATTACACTCGCCCCTCCGCCCAACATCAATTTCTTGAATCTTTTCCGCTGACTCCTGATTTTTATTTCATTCATGGTAAACTCAATTCACGGAAACCGGATTTAGGCTTTTTTATTTCTTCTTTCACGAATGGCAACGCAAGGGAATTCGATTTTTACCGGAAGAGTTTGAAGTGGGTTGAGTGCACGAACTATGGCAACGAGGGTCCGAAAATAGCTCGACATTTGGAATTGAGAGTTTTTTTTTTTTTTTTTTTTCTAATAACTTGACGTTAATGTTTACTTCCCAATTTAACATTTTATGGGATTTTTTATGATGTTTTGAATATTCGTTCGTGACAGAAGCTCACATCAGATGAGTATGAATATTAATTTTATTCAAAGTGATATTTTATGGTTTGGCATTTCGTAATACTAGTTCTAAGAAGTTTCATGTAATTACTTATTGGAAGAGGTTCGAGCGGCTTTTGGGAAAACATGCTACCATTTTGTCAAATCATTTGAAAATGGTCTTTTTTTTTATCAATGATATTTAAAATGTGTTTGATGTTATGAAAATAATCCTTATCAATATTAAAATTGGATATCATTAAAATTAAAGAAAAGCAGGCCCGTCGTTTAGGGGGTCAATTGTCCCCCCCCCCTGACTTTGAGAAATCAATGTACAGTCGAGTCTCCATATAACGAACATTCTATTTAACGAAGTTCTCTATATAACGAAGCATGTTCTGTGACACAAAAAGTTTCAGTAAAAAAGCATGTAAATTTGTCTCCCTTTAACGAATATCAAATGGCCCAATTTCTCTATTGCGAAGTTTTTATGGGAGAAAGTGTCAATGTTCTGGAAGATAGAAGTCTTTCTTCTACTACTTTTATGAAGACTTACTCACTTCCCTATCTTATCTTTCAGAAATCCTTTCTATTTTGTCACTTGTGGTCAACAAAGGAGAGTCTTTTGAATGGAGGGGAGGGGGTGGGGGAGAGATTTCTTCGAGGGGTTGAGGTTTCCTGGAAATTTAAATTATTTAAGCTAGGTTGGAGTCTTCTAGAGGTGAACACATTTCTCCCATTGTCATTTTGCTCTCCAACGTGGCACTTTTCTCTCAAAATGTTGAAGCGAAAATGTTTGACTATAAAAGAAAAAAAATTACTTATCGCTGAAGTTGAAACGGGCATTAAGAAGAAAGACGTAGCCGCAAAATACGGAATACTAATAGTGTGTCCACTATCCTAAAAAATAAGGATTCCATTTTAAGTAAAGCTGGTGAAATATGCAATTCTAAAGTAAAGCGAGTACGAGTGTGCGTGTATGATGACGTCGATCAGGATATGCTAAAATGAATTCATTCCGTGCGTGATCAGAACTAACCTTTGTCAATTGCGCTAAATAAAGAAAAAGCACTGCAATTTGCCAGGTTATTCGGATTTCAAAGCAAGTGTTGGATGGTTGGACAAATTTTAAAAACGCCACATGTTGGTTCATAAACTCATTTCAGGAGAAAGTGTTAATGTGTCAGGTGAAAGTTGCGATGAGTGGAAGAATGAAGTGTTAAAACCGATATTAGAAGAATACCAGCCTAAGGACGTGTTTAATTGTGATGAAATGGGACTCTTTTACAAATGTCTTCCTGATAAAACTCTTGCTTTTAAGGGAGACAAATGTTTTGGTGGAAAACGGAGGAAACACAGAATTACAGTACTGGTTACAACAAATATGACTGGGGAAGAAAAACTGAGGTTATTAGTTATTGAGAAGAGTAAAAATCCCAGATGTTCCCGTAAAAATCCCCGAAGGTATAAGATCTTTAGAAGTGAACTACCAGAACAGTAGGAAAGCTTGGATGACAGGCGAAATTTTTGAGAAGTGGTTACTGGAGAAATTTACAATTTTCTTTATAGCGAAGTTTCTATATAACGAACCTTTTCAATGGTCCCTTGCGACTTCGTTATATGGAGACTCGACTGTATTTAACTATAAATGGGTGTGGCTTTTGCTATTTTCCGATGAAATTGCATTGTGTTTGGACCCTTTGCCCCCCCCCCTTCTGGAAAAACTTGAAATGACGTCCCTGAAGAAAAGGTAGATCAAAGCAAACATTCGCGTCAATTAAGCTATGATTTAAGAACAATCAGAAAAAGTACCTGAATTGAAAAAAAGAAAAACAAAGTATTCGAAATAACAATCAAACTACTTACACAAAAAAGAAACCCCATCTTTTTACATGTATTGTTGAAACCTTGTGTGATAACTGAAAAAGAAAGGAAATTCTTGCATGAAAGAAAGCAGGGGGGGGGGACTTTTGGTAAGAGAAAAAAAGAAAAACGGTCAAAAGATTTTAAGACGAAGAAAGACCTCAGAATTATGGAGAAAGTCCTGTAAGCTTATAGCAATGTAGAAAATAGTGTGGCAAAACAAGATTTCAAAAAAAAAAAAAAAACAAGAGAGAGAGAGAGAGAGAGAATTAGTAGAGGGTCGATAGTCAGCGCTCTGACTAGCCGTTTTGACCAAATATCTGAACAAATTGCGCCTATTAATTTTATGACTGAGCAACAAAAATCAAAAATATAATCCCAACTAACAAGATAACTAAAGAATAAAGCTTCAACATACATAACTGTTCTTATATCGTACATGGCCAGCAAATCTGTAAGGCAATAAAAATGCTTTTGAAGTGTTGATTTTACATGCGCTAGATAATTTTTTCTTTGTAATGCAAAAACGACTAAAAAAAAAAAATAATAAAACGAAAGAATGTTTTACATTGTTAAAAATTATTTTTTGTAGAAATGTTTTAAAAATATTTTTTTTAACTGAAAACCAAAATCCGATTTTTAAGCGACCTGCTGCAATTTCTCTGCGAAGCACCAAGAGCGAAAAGGAAAAAGCTGTTTTACAGATTTAGTTAAGAAGCGTTTCCTAACCTTTTTAATACGCTTTTACTAGTTTCACTTGTGGGTTTGTTTGTTTGTTTGTTTGTACGTATGTATGTATGTAACTCCGAATAAAAGATGAAATTCACGTTCTTTACAAATATAGAAGTAATAATATATTTAATGTTATTATTAATACTAAAAGCTAAACTATATTACATGTTGATGTATTATAAGTGCATGTAAATTTAGTGCATATTCAGTAGTTTTGTGAAAATCAGAGGGTAATCAATTAGAGTATCATGAAGTATAGTTTAAGCTTTAATATCAGTGATAGTATTAATTATACTACTTTTATATGTGTCAAGAAAAAACTCTCTAAAAGCGAATTTTTTCAGTTTTTTTAAACTATAATTAAATTATTTTAGCACAAATACCACATGATTTACACTAAGGATACCAGTTCGGAAAAATGATTGCATTGCGTGATTTATTTTAAAATTGCGAATGAGTTTATTTGCTTGCAATAAACATTTTATAGGGTGACCATGTTACCGCATCACATAGTAAGTGTGAATTTTCATTGAAACACGCTTAAACGTTGCGCCGGATGGCTGGTCACTGCAATAAAAAAATTCGCTTTAACTACACAGTCCAGTCACATTAATGTGACCACCACGTTAAATAAATGAGTCGACGTTGAATAACCAATCACAAAAGGCACTTGGTTGCACGATGCGGTTGAGGGTATATAAAGGGTGTGTAAGAGCTTTGGAAAACATTTCTATCGTTGGTGTAATGCAAAAATGAAGCAATTCATCCGACGTACAAAAGGGCGTGATCATTGGCTTTCGAGGCAAGAGTGGAAGCATTTCCAAAATGGCTGAGGTTTTGAGCTGTTCGCTTGCCGGCGTGGTAAAAGTGTACAGTGCATGACAAAATGGGATTGTTAAAATTCAGCGACGTGGCAAATGTGGATTTTTTAAAAAATTCTGAAAAAGTCATCTGAATCAAATACGTGGTGACGCAAAACTTTAACCCCTTCCAGGCTCATTTTATTTTGGGATTACGGATCAAAAAATGTCAATTTTTTTATGCTTATTTTCATACATACATATCTTTTTAAACACAATAGCATCGTTCACATGCAACATTTCCTAAAAATAAATGTAAAAATATCTATTTAAATAAATGAGTAATTTCGGGATTACAGATCAAAAAATGTCAAT
The DNA here is from genome assembly GCA_038373865.1 of Uloborus plumipes. Lineage (NCBI taxonomy): Eukaryota > Metazoa > Arthropoda > Arachnida > Araneae > Uloboridae > Uloborus > Uloborus plumipes. The sequence goes on along the minus strand of JAXGGA010003516.1, from coordinate 8,326 downwards.
TTTTTATGCTTATTTTCATACATACATATCTTTTTAAACATAATAGCATCATTTGCATTCAACATTTCCTAAAAATAAATGTAAAAATATCTATTTAAATAAATGATAAATGAGTATTTACCTGTAAAGTTTGCTTTCTGCATGGCAGAAATCATTATACTTTGGAGTTGGCGCCTATTCTTATCTTAAATCTACAGCTCAAAACACCTAAAAGGGCTGCCATTTAGTAGCAACAATAGTAAATAAAAGCATCCGAAACCATAAAAGGGACATGGTGAAATAATTCGGGAAAAACTGGTTGTGCAGTATTAATTTTCACCGTGCCCGAGCTACACTCGGGATGAGCCAGAATGGAACATTTCGCTTGCCCGTGTCCAGCTCGGGAAAAGTCGGGAAGAGGTTAAAAGTTTTCTCTCAGTTTAAACTAGACTGCAGTTACCACTTTTGTGCTTAGCACGGCAGTACAGGGGAGGGGGTTGCACCAGCAGGAGCAGGTGTACTGGCGGAGCAGCTCTGGGTCCACCATCTTGTACCGCATGGCGAAGGCGTGGGTGCCACGTTAGCAGAGCAGGAGCCGGTTGGTGAGTAATGTTGGCAGACTGTCAATTTGAAATAGGGATTACACGACATCTGAGGTTCAAAGAGAAGATATGTAGTCATTTGTCATTGCTCAAAAAAGTTTTTACTGTCCACAAATGTCTCCTTTTTCAACATAGTTTCCAGATTCTTCCCTTTTGCTTAAAGAGTCGGAATTCACCTTTCCACCTCTTCTCTCCGTGTTGAGATATGACAAATTAATGTTTATATTTATTTTCACATAGTGGTTCGAAACGGGGAAAAAGCGGAAAAAATCCCTTGAGTGTAGATCGCTCTCCTTGAGAAGTAGATAAAATGTGACTTACGTTAGTCGGGCTTTGAGGTGCAGATTTATTTTGGAATACGTCAAATTTGATAGCCTATCTCTTTGATAAAAATCAATTTATCCCCGTTGTACCACGGTACGTTATTTTTTTAGTTTACTATATTGGTGTTTGTAAATACTGAGATTCAAATGAAAACATCTGCCTCGCCCACAGTCGCAGGTGGTCGCAGCTAAAATGTTTTTGTTTAGTTACAGGAAGGTTCAAACAATTTGCCAATATAGCTTTAAGCTCACCGGAAGCCGCCGATAAAAGTATATGCCTCAAATATTTCTTAACTAGCAAAAATACCCGGCGTTGCCTGGGTCAGAAAAATTATTGAGAGACAATTTATACTCACCTTTGGTTTTTTTCCTGAACTGAAAGAACTCAAGACACACCGCTTTGACGATTTTTAAAATGTCGCCAAATTTGCGATAACTGTTTTGGGAAACTTAGGATAATTTTGCTCCCTTCCCTACTTTATGAAAATACATTAAGTATTATTATGTCACTAATTTTTGTCACAGAGAAATAGTCATCAAATGCTGAGATAACATAACGGACCATAAAATGACGCTGAAAGTTTTTGTCCAAAATGATTTCGAAATTAATAGGAAACATTTGACAATTATTTGTGCAAAAACGCATATTAATGGTAATTTTAGTCTTGTTTAAGGGTTTTATTAATTTACTATGAGGATTACTTTACGTTTTGACATAATTTAAAAAAGGTTTTGAATGGAAACATACGGAATCGGCTAACAAAAGAAAAAAAAGAAGTAAATTATTATTACGTAGTCTTTGGCACAAAAACTGGCGTCAGTAAAAAAAATCGCCGAGAATCTCAGTTATTAAAATTTGGTAACTGGTAAGTAGTAACTGGTGAAGCGTGTGGGTCAATAATAATATTGAAAAACAATATATACTCACCTGTGTTTTTTTTTCCTGAACTGAAAGAACTCAAAATACACCGCTTTGACGATTTTTAAAATGTCGCCAAATTTGCTGTAACTGTTTTGTTTTACCTAGGATAATTTTGCTCCCCTCCTTACTTTATCAAATGCTGATACTATAGCGGACTATAAAATGACACTGAAAGTTTTTGTCCAAAATGAGTTCGTAATTAATAAGAAACATTTGACAATTATTTGTGCAAAAACGCATATTAATGGTAATTTTAGTCTTGTTTAAGGGTTTTATTAGTTTAGCATGATGATTACTTTACGTGTTGACATAATTTTAAAAAGGTTTTTCCTGGATACATACGGAATCGGCCAACAAACGAAAAAAAAACTGAACTTTTCAAATGTGGAAGTATTATATCGATGATTAAGATTTTGCTGTAGTCGATAAATATCAGACAATAATCGTTTCATTTTGGTTATGTCATATAAGAAGTAAAATATTATTGCGTAGTCTTTGGCACAAAAACTGGTGTCAGTTAAAAAAATCGCTGATAATCTCAGTTGTTGTCTACTCAGATAAATATTCTACTTACAACTAAGACTACAAAAGGTTTTAAAACACAAATTATGATAAAAGCTCGTTAGAGAGCTGGCGCGCGAGCATTTCCAAGGTCTATGTAAAAGCCTAGATGTTCAAAATGGAGCTGAAAAAAAAAAAAAAAAAACATTTTGATTTGACTTGAGAAAAGCCTTGAAAATTTAATGCAAAAAGTGGAAATGATACACGCAATTCTAGCTATCGACAGGGAGATGAGATGATGCACTAAATACTGAATTAGTTTGTTGGAAGCCTTCGCGGATTTATGCGAAAATGTGCCTTAAATTGGAATGAAAAAAGCGTTATCAATCGAACTTGTTCGAATATCGTTATAAATTATAGCCTATGTGTTATTCTGATGTATAAGTTACATTATGGTAAAAGTTTCATTAAAATCCATTCAGTAGTTTTTGCGTGAAAGAGGAACAAACATACATCCATCCATACATCCATACATCCATCCATCCATCCATACATCCATCCATCCATCCATACAAACTTTCGCATATATAATAGTAGTAAGATATTTTTTCGAAACACTTTTTTTTTCACTTCAGATAATTTTAAATTTTTATTAGTTTTAATTATTATTTCTGGTATAATATGCATTCTATAAGTGTGAAAGACCAATGTAAAATGGCATTTTATAAATTCAAGTTCGGATTACTGAACGTATGAATTAAAACTGCAGTATAGGCTCACGTCCAAAATTGACTAAAAACGTAATTGTTCAACAATCTTGGTTTATTTTCGGAAGTATGCAATTTTTTTTTCAAATAAATCTTATGGAGTATGTTACTACAACTCAAGGGCTAAGTAATTACGGCATTAAAAATTTTCTATGTTCAAACTTTGAAATGCCTATTTTTTCCGCCCTCGAATCACTGTGAGACGTGGTGTAGTCCTTTTTTTGTGAAGTGGTAAAATTGTTATCCAATAAAAAGGATATTTATTTGCATTCGGTTTTATCTGATTCAAAAAAACATCTTATCTATACATTTCTCATACAGAGATAAAAGTTCGCAACAAAACTACTAAGAAAAAGGGGTTCAAAGCAGATTCTTAAAGTGTTTTCGCTATTTCCTTTCTTGAATTCCGGACATTGAAGATAAAATTTTGCTTCGAATCATGAACATACGCAAAGATGCGTGTAAATAGATAGAAATAATAACATAAGTAAATAAAGTAAAAAATGAAATCAAAATAAATAAAAATAAATCAGTCAATAAATAAAAATATTTCAAATCAGAAAGTAATTTTTAGAAGTTCAAAGACAACGAAAAGTTTCTTACATTTTTTAACATTCTTGTATCAGAAATTTCGGAATTAATTTCTTCAAGTGCCAACAAGTGGCAACATTATTTATTTCATTTCGTAAATAGAATAAGTCAATTTATTAAATTTTTAATATGTGACTTGAAATGCTCAAGTACTCCGGTTCTTTTGAGAAAAAATGAAGGAATTACGTCTTTGTTATTATTATTTTTTTTTATTTATTTTTATTTTTTTATTATTATTATTTTATTAAATTATTATTTTTTTTTACTGTGCAGTTCTTTAAAAGATACCATATACCTTTCTCTAAGCTTTTTTAGAAATCTAAGAAGTAAAAAAAAAAGCAAGATTAATCAAATTATAGTTTAAAAAACTAAAAAAATACGCTTTTAGAGTAAATCAAATTAAAAAGAACTATCGTTAATGTTAATGGTTAAACTACATTTCATGATACTCTAAATGATTTCCTTCTGATTTTCAAAACTATTGAATATCCGCTAAGTTTACATGCAGTTATGATACATCAACAGGTAATATAGCTTACCCTTTCCTATCAATAATAGAGTTAAATTTATTACTTAAACCCATTTATGCCCAAGTTTTTTTTAACAATTTTTTTCAATTTTCATCTGCATAAAACTCTTACTTGGAATAGTTTACATACATTTTAGGCTTAAAATAGTTCGCCGTTGCCATATTTATTAAGTTATTTGACGTCCTGTTTATGGGATATTTTGCAGATATGTGAGCAAAATACGACCTTACTTGACTTTTCTTTTGCAAAGTAACATTACAGAAGGCATCTGTGATCCATTTTAAGCAAATCATTTTAAAATCGTTTAATTTTATGAAAAATAAGTTCACAAAAAAAAAACGTACTTTCTGCGACTACCCATGCTGAATGGTTGCTTGACTGATTTGTCTGAAAATAGCTGTCAATAAATAAACTCTGATGTCCAAATAGTGGCTCTAACTTGTTTTCTCAAGAAGCAGGACTATTTCACTTGTGGAAAACAGCTTTAGTAAAAGGATATACCCATTACAGGTTTTTGTATGCAGTAACTAACAAGCGTCCCGTTTTTAGGCTACTGGGCATAAATGGGTTAATATTTGCAAAGAACGTGACTTTTTCATTTATTCAGAGTTACAGGCAAACAACTGAAACACATCAACATGTAATATAGTTTAGCCTTTAGTACTAATAATAGTATCAAATATATTACTTTTATATCTGTAGAGAACGTGAGTTTATCTTTTATTCAGAGTTACACACATACATACAAACAAACAAACCCACATTTGAAACTAATAAAAGCGTATTAAAAAAGGATAGCACATACCTTGAACGATATTGAAAAAAAAAGTCTGGTCAGAAAAATAAGATATGAACTGCATCAATTGTTTCATCATTCTTAATTTGATGATAAAAACCATAAAATTATTTTGTATCCAAGAAAAAATTTAAATAGCGATATAGCTGTGAAAAAATGTAATATGTGAATTTCTTGAATAGTTTCGAAATACTTAAGCTAATAATTACTTTGAAAAAAGTACGTTTGCATCAAATAAAGATGAAGAATTAGTGGTATATTAGTGCAAAACTGAAATACGAACTGCTGAAATAGTTTCGCAATTCTTAAGATAATAATAAAAATAGCAAATTTCGTTTGTATCAAAGGAAAATTTTAATCAGTGTTACATTAGTGCTGCTTAATGAAAAAAATGAACTGCTTGAATAGTTTTGTAATTCCTATTCTAACAAGTGCCAAAAAAAGAAGTGCTTTTGCATCAAATAAAAATAAATTAATGCTACATTTGCACAAAAATGTAATATAAACTGTTTGAGTAGTTTTACGATTCTTAAGTTAATAATAAAAATAATAAAGTACTTTCGCATCAAATAAAAAATTTAAACTATTTCTATATTAGTGCAGAAATACAAATATGAACTGCATGTCAAGTTTCGTACTTAGCTACAAATTTCAATAATAAATTACCTTTGTATAAAATAAAAGATTTAGTTAATGTTTTATTAGTATAGAAATGTAATATAAACTCCTTGAATACTTTCATAATTCCTAAACTAATAATTGCAAGAAAAAAGCTCTTTTGCATCAAGTAAAAATAAATTTGTGCTATATTAGTACAGAAATGTAATATGAACTACTTAAATAGTTTTCTAATCCTTAAGCTAATAAGAAAAACAATAAGTGCGTTGGTATGAAATAAAATTTTAAACTGGTAATACAGTATAAGTGCCAAATCACAAAATTACAATAATAAATTATTTTTGCATGGAAAAAAAATGGCGCTCCCACATTTGATCAACTTAACACAACGCATTTCCTGAGAACCAACGCTAAAAATGTACTTAAAAAGAAAAATTAATACAGCCGTAAAATTAAATGGAGTATTACTTTTTATCGCCATTTTCTGACAAGCTAAAGGTGGGATATTTTGATGTTGCTTGCCTCCGTCGCTAGGGCTCTCACCTGACTTCTCAAAACGGTCGGTTTTTATCGTCTGCTACTTCAGAAGCGCGCGAACTGCCGCTTTCGGCGACCGAACTCTTTTTTTCTGATTGATTGCTGGTTCTAATTTTCGCTATGATAAGTCACAGCACTGGACGAACGGGTAAGTCAGTTTTTGCCATTATTGATTCTGTGTGCTTAAAAGTTAGATTTCGAAAAAAAAAAAAAAAAAGTGATAACGGGCTGAAATGTAAAACTGAGAAGCTTTTTAAAGAATGTTTCTTTTTTTTTTTTTTTTTCGTTGTTGAAAAACTGGTGTAATTGATAACACAACTTGCTTCGAATGCAGTCTGCAAAAATATTGTTTTCATAAAAGTTCTATTAGCATGTGGGGTATCTGGGTATGATGTATAAGTATTTGTTTGGAAAGGGGAGGGGAAAATAATTAGTTTTACATTTTATTTTCTTTTTGCTATTAGAGCACACTTTATTCTACTGCTTTCATAGAAAAAATCGATATGTAAATGCGTGTGTTTTTTTTTTACTTTGTTAGTTTATTTATTAAGTAATTATTATTGTTATTTATTTTTCTTTATTTTATTTATTTGTACATTTGTCCTGATAAAAGTTCTATAAGCATGTTGGGTATCTAGGTATGATATATAAGTATTTGTTTGGAAAGGGGGGAGGAGCGAATAATTAGTTTTGTGCGTTTTATTTTCTTCTTGCTAATAGAACGCAATTTAGTCTACTGCATTCATAGAAAAAATCATTAGGTAAACGCATGTGGGCAATTCCAGGCAACATGGGAACTCGGTGTTTAAAAAAAAATGTTGAAAAATTGTTTTAATTTTTTTTGTACGTTCTCTATATTGATTGAAATTTACAAATTAGAATAAGGTAACTTCAGTCGAATCATTTTCTTTTTGTAAGAGAACTTGTTATATGAGCTCACAATCTTGTGAAAGTCTCTCTCTGCTAGACACAATTTTAATCGAGCATATTTTATTGGTTTAGAATGTTTCCACAATTTAATTGCATTTTTTCCTGGCAGATTTATTTGATAAGAAAACAATTATTAATAGTACATTTTGAAATTTATTCTTAAAATAATTTTTTTAAGTAGTTTTTAAACCATTAAATTTCGTGTAACGTGAGTCACGAAAACTTAATTTTTTTAATATTTCCAAATTTTATAGCTTATAAATGAAATTTTTTTCCCTGTTTCTCCTACTCATGTATATTGCAAAAAAGAAATTATCGGCCAATTTAGAGTTTTTTGCTTTTTTATTCAAAAAATAAGGATGTTTATTTTGTAACGTGAGTCACGCGAAAAGTGAGTTACAGCCAATATAGCTAATATTCACTTCTTAAAAGTATTTAATGTGCCCTAATGGTATTTTAGGGTCTAAAGGGAGGGTTAACACTTGTACACACCTATATATAATTAATAATACTGATAAAATTAAATATAAATAGCGTAATTTTAACTCTTTTAGTGTTTTATAATCTTTCAATTAGTGCACTGGGTCCCTGTTTTGGCCCTCAGCTTTCCAATGTGTAGCATGTGTTTATGCATGCACATATTTTTCTTCCGTACCTAAGAAAGGTTTTTCATTCCAGTAAAAGATTTTTTTTAAATATTTAACGAGTAACCGCAGTATGACAGAAAAGGTGCCGAGAAAAATTAAAGCAAGAAGGGAAGTAAATTGCATGTAAACAGAAACATTGTCTCTGGATGAGAGAATGTCTAACGAGAAAAGTCGAAAAGCTAAGGATATTGCCTCTAGCAATTCAATATAAGCTGAAAAAAAAAACAAATGAAACTTTCAAAGGAAATTTTGGCTAAATTCAAACTTCTTAAATATCGCTTCAACAAGTACACAAATATGTAAATACACTAAGGAAGACTCACCAAAACAAGGAGAAATTCCGTTAATTCACCTCACAGTTAAACTGTAGTCATAAGTGAGTTACTCAATACTCATCCGTAAATGTAATATACATTTGAAAAAAAGATTTCAATGTCCACTGAACTCATGCTGAAAAAATTATTTATCCCAAGAAAATCTAAACAAAAATGATTTAAAAAATTAGCTTGAGTGAGAGAATTTTTTTTTATACATATAAAATTGAAACATAAGAGAAATTTTAAAAAGCAAGGTCAACATCTTA